>CM034350.1:22412315-22477114 GCA_019925275.1 Mytilus edulis
CTTATCAATTTCAGCATTCGAGATTGTTTGTGGAATTTTGTCCTCTGAAAGTATAAGTACAAAAATGAGAAGAAAGAAAACATATGTAAGACCCTAGCCTATTTCATTAAATACCACGTAACCTTTTGGTCCTATAGACGTGTAACGTGTGCATATATAAACTAGTAGTTCAGTAAAGGTGGTCGTGTTGTCTATAGCGATGGCAACAATGTAGGCGGTGTAATCTCGATATCCCATTAGCTTGAGTTCGAATCCCGACGACGGAAGAACAAAATATTCTTCGTAAATTGTAGATTTAACAGTGTAGTTATATATGAATGAGATCAACACAAATTGATAATGTTCTGACATGCATTACATCATAGCTTTTTAAAGACAATTTACATTAATCATTTTATTTCATTCGGATGTAAACTGATTAAATTAGAATTCTATAAGTTTTACGATCTCCATTACGCAGCATTTGATTGTGTCAACTTATAATAACAGATAACACGTAACATCCGTTTCTATGTTAATAGTTATTAAAGGTACCAGGACTATGATTTAATACGAAAGACGCGCGTTTCGTCTACATAAGACTCATCAGTGACGTCCAGATCAAAATAGTTATAAAGCTAAACAAGTACAAAGTTGAAGAGCATTGAGGACCAAAATTCCAAAAAGGTGTCTCAAATACGACTAAGGTAATATATTTCTTGGATAAGAAAATCCTTAGATTTAAAAGCCCAAGATGTATAAGAACCGAAATGAACGATCGAAGTCGAATATTTGATAGCCAAGCACAACTAATCCAGTTCACGTATACGATCAAAAGTATCAAAAATAAGAGCTAAATCCGCCTATGTTAAACTTTCCCAACGAAGTTGAAACCTTTTAATTACTTATTACGCAGCTAGTTCAAGCATTTTCGATTTTATAAATTAAATATATTTCGGATAATGCAGTCTGTCTTACCAAAAAATATTAAATTATTTGAAATCTGTTCTAATGACAAGACAGATATATTTAATTATATAATCCTTATATGCAGCATGTATCCCGCCATGATTCATACCATTTTACTCTTAAAATCATCCTTATAGTGTTTTATGTTACAAGAAATTTTAAAGGTAAAACCTCTATTTTAACATATGTATTTTAAACACCTAAAAGTCAGTTCGTCAACTTTTTTGTTACTTATTACTATAATTACCTAAGAGCTGTAGCACAACAGAATTCGTCTGATAAGTGCTATTGGAATTTCCAGTAAAGCAAATGTATGTTCCTACGTCTGAATAATTCATGGAGCTGATTTTGAAAACATCGAGTTTTGCAGTGGAATATGTATTATTGCCTCTTAACGTTTTCTTTTTCCAGTGCACTTCTGTTTGATTGTCAGAAACGTTACATTGTAGTTTAACAGGATTCCCTTTTTTGACATATACTGTTGGTACAATAGTAAGTGGCTCTGAAATGCAAGTTAGCATACAAAGTAAAGATAAAAACATTACTTTTTCTGACAAGTCATCCAGTAATCCGCACACTGTAGTAGAGACAAAATACAGAATAAACGTTTAGAGTAGGGTATCGTGGTCCTAAACTGGTCTTTCTGATTTGTCCCATGCATCTTAAGCTTATAATACCAACTTTTCCAGAGCTTAAAGCTAAATACTCAATGTAAGTCCATACAATAGTAAGTTATTGATATTTTCATGCGATGGGCTTATACAGTTTACAGAAAGGTAAACTGAGTCTGATAGTTACGAATTTTTAAGCATAGCAACACTGTAAACTTATTCTCAACAAATTAAAACCCCTGTAATTTGCTGTTTTTGTCGTTCACATTTTTTTTAAACATAATAGTTATCGTGTTTTTGAATACAGTTATTTCAAAAACTTGTGTAGAGTAAACTGAAATCGGTACCATATATTTAAAGACGATTTTTATTTTTAATAGATATAGGAAGATGTGGTGTGAGTGCCAATGAGACAACTCTCCATACAAATAACAATTTAAAAAGTAAACCATTATAGGTTAAAGTACGGCCTTCAACACGGAGCCGTGGCTCACACCGAACAACAAGCTATAAAGGGCCCCAAAATTACTAGTGTAAAACCATTCAAACGGGAAAACCAACGGTCTAATCTATTTAAACAAAACGAGAAACGATAAACACGTATATATTACATAAACAAACGACAACTACTGTACATCAGATTCCTGACTTAGGACAGGTGCAAACATTTGCAGCGGGATTAAACGTTTTAATGGATCCAAACCTTCTCCCTTTTTCTGAAACAATAGCATAACATCACAACAAAGAAAAACATACGATAAAATATCAATTGGCAGACTTAACTCAATCAAAAAACGTATGAAAGTATATTTATATAAAAATATATGTATGTGTTCTAAAAATAGCATTCTGCAATTACTTTACTAAGATGAGTATATGATTATTTGAAATCGGTTTTTAATGACAAGACAGATAATGTAATGATATAATCCTTATATCCATCATGTATCCCACCACGATTCATACCATTTTACTCTTGAAATCATCATGTATATGTTTTATGTTACAAGGAATTTTAATGGTTAACCCCTATATTTTAACATATGTGTTTTAAACACCTAAAAGTCATTTTGTTATATTTTTGTTACTTAATACTATAATTACCTAAAAGCTTTAGCACAACAGAATTCGTCTGACAAGTGCTATTGGAATTTCCAGTATAGCAAATGTATGTTCCTTCGTCTGAATAATTCATGGAGCTAATGTTGAATACATCGAGTTTAACAGTGGAGTATGTATTATTGCCGCTTAAAGTTTTCTTTTTCCAGTGCACTTCTGTTTGATTGCCAAAAACGTTACATTGTAGTTTAACAGGATTCCCTTTATTGATATACAATGTAGACACAATAGTAAGTGGCTCTGAAAATGCAAGTAAGCATACAAAGTAAAGATAAAAAACATCACTTTTTCTGACAAGTCATCCAGTACTCCGCACACTGTAGTAGAGACAAAATACAGAATAAACGTTTAGAGTAGGGTATCGTGGTCCTAAACTGGTCGTTCTGATTTGTCCAATGCATCTTATAATACCAACCCTTTCAGAACTTAAAGCTTAATATACAACTTAACAGAAATCTACCTATTTGATTTTGTTTTGATCAAATTTCAAAAGCATTAAAAAATGCTATATAAATAACGATATTGTTGAATTTTCTCTTAGTGTAAGTGCATAAACTAGAAGGTTATTGATATGTTCATGTGATGGGATTTAAACAGTTTACAGAAAGGTAAATTGAGTTGGATAGTTAAGAATTTTCCCGCATGGCAACACTGTAAACTTATTCTCAACAAATTAAAAACCCTGAAATTTGCTATTTTTGTCGTTCACATTGTTTTTTAAACATAATAGTTATCGTATGTTTTTGAATACAGTAATTTCAAAAACACGTGTAGAGTAAACTGAAATCGGTACCATATATTTTAAAAACGATTATTATTTTAAAGTATATTTATAAAAAATATTATATATCTATAAGTTAATGTGTGTTAAAAATAGCATTCTGCAATTATATTACTAATATGAGTATATGATTATTTCTGTAGTACTTTGTTTATTGTGAATGGTCATCCTTTTTTTTCCGCAATGAAACAAGACCGAGTTACCAATACTTTTTCATTTACTTATACGGTAACACATTCCTATCCAATATATGTAGCCTGTATATGAATGATATCGTATTTGCAGATTACGTATTCAACTTCAGAGAGAGATGTTTTTCTTAACGGGAGACCTCAATTATACCACAGACTTGTAATATAAGGGTTTGTCAATTAAGCAAAAGTAAGCGAGATCAATTTATCCCCGAGATTTCGTTGAAATGAAGAAAAAAATCGACACTGTAATTATTTTAATGAGACGACATCAATCACACAGCGAAATGTAAAGTAACTGATAATGTTAGCTTTTTTTTCTTTAGTAGAAGCTTCTTTATGTCTCATACGATGAAAAATAAGAAGGTAAGAAGAAGAATCATTAAGGTGCAGAATTTTTAAAAATGAGAACTGCTTACTCAAACGGGAAGAGAAGGCAAAAGGACACGAAATAAATTAGACTTTTTTTATGTTTTTAGTATCTAACAAACTACAACTGATTGAAACAGCTCATAGAGCAGGTAGTTACACAGTAATTTTGCCGCCCAAATTTGATTGGTAATAACATAGATATAGGCAATTTGGAACTTGGTCTTGCATGTATATATGTCTCTATTTATAAAACAAGCATATGGTTTAATTCACAATTTTATCAAAGTTTATGTCTTTCAGTAATCAGCTTATACATCAAACTAATTTCCATTATAATAAAGATACACCTCGTTTGATTTTGATTTCTTCTTACTTGATATTGTAAATCTCAATCAAAGACATAGCAATTAAATGATACACCTAAAACGTATGAAATTCAAAGTAAACAATTTACTATATATTAAAGACTATATATTGACCTCTATATGCCATTTGTTTTGTTAAGTTACTGTCTCATTGCAATTTGCTTCACATCCGCTTTAACTCTATATATATATTTGGTTTTTATCCAACGCAATCATAGGTTTGAACGTAGTTTTCAATTTAGACTCGTTAATATATATATATATACAAATTTACAGATCTAACATTGTTGGGTTGATGTTTAGACGAGTTATATATATATAGGAAGGATATCTGTTATCCGAAATATCTAACATATTGTTCGTTTTATTGTGTTTTTGGTGATGTTGTACCCTTTTAGACTTGTTATATATTATATTTTGTAGGGTACTGAATCATGATTATATAATCCATCGCCCCGTAAGATTTATGGTTGACTATTTATTCAGTCATTTAATATATATATCAGTCTAAAGATTTGCACAACGGTACTGATATAAGATGTTATAATACGAAAATGTTGTTATTAAATCGTTTTGACAAATATTTCGGCTCAACAAATGGCCTTCTACTGTGTCATATATATATATCTTGACGAATAGAACATCCGCTTCTTGGCTATCAATATTTAAAGAAAAGAAATAAGCTTGATAAATAACAGACAATGGAACTGACTTTTTTATAGTAGTAGTTAAGAAAACAAGTACTTTAATAGTATGGTCAAGTACCTTGATATGTAGTTTTCAACACTCGACTAATTAAATCATCCACCAAATGATATTCATTAATATCTATGATGTTATATAATGCAGGTGGTGTGACAATAGATTGGAGTTCTGCACTTCGCGTTTTGCTTACAACAGCATAAATGTCAATGCAATTATTTCGAATTGTTTTGGCCTCCAGCGTCGTTCGATTAGCGTGTAGGTTAGATTTGTAACCATCGGTCAACATAATCACAACATTTGGAACATCATCTCTGTCACCATTATTATTTGTGAACATTTTAGTGTGCATTTCCTTCAGTGCATCAGCTGTATTCGTACTTCCAGCACTATGTGTAAAATTCTCTAAAGCTTTTAACACTTCTTTTTTGGTTGAAAATGTGTTCAATTGAAACTTGATTGTAACTGTGCGGCTGAAGGAGAGTAAACCAACTCTAACATATCCGTTATCAATATCTGCAGTGGTAATGATTTGTTCACAAAACGTCAACATTTTTTTTAAAGCCTCTTCCCCAACACTTCCAGAGGTGTCAAGCATTATAACCAGGTCTACCTTGGCCCTACTACATCCTTGAAATAGAAAGTATCATAGAATTATACTGAAAAGGGTTTCTAAATCGAATCCCTTACATATCAAACGGTTTAGACTAGTGTTTTTATTTCTCTAAACGGAACCTTTTTGTGCTGTTCATATGGAACTTTTTTTAGAATATTCTGAAAAACAACATATTTACTCTTGAAATTACATAATTTCCATCAAACTCTGGGAGTTTATATTGCTGATGCAGTTTCAGTACTATTAGCCGACCTGTACGAATGTATGAAATACTGGAAAATAATTTTCAAATCATTACACATCGAAATGAAATACTGATGTGGTCAAGATTTAGAGACGATAGCTGTATGAACTATTCATGTTCAACAAACGAAATACAAGAACTTTTCGCCTAGGCTAACACAGTCAGTTTTATCCACTTGAAAGGAGTAGGTGCAGTAACACCCCTTTTTGGCCCAAAAATATAGCAGTTTTACAAAATTGTAAAAATGTAAAAGGGAAAAAGGGAGAAGGTGTGGTAAAATTAAAACGTTATGTTTTAAAAAATGTTTGCACCTGTCCTAAGTCAGGAATCTGATGTACAGTGGTTGTCGTTTGTTTATGTAATTTATACGTGTTTCTCGTTTCTCGTAGTTCATATAGATTATACCGTTGGTTTTCCCGTTTGAATGGTTTTACACTAGTAATTTTGGGGCCCTTTATAGCTTGTTGTTCGGTGTGAGCCAAGGCTCCTTGTTGAAGGCCGTACATTGACCTATAATGGTTTACTTTTTTAAATTGTTATTTGGATGGAGAGTTGTCTCATTGGCACTCACAGTACATCTTCCTATATCTATTATTAGTTATTAATTGAAAAGTAGAATGCTTCTTCTACATAAATATGGGTTGTTTTTGACAATACAATGCACATATATCGGGTACTAGCATCCTTAAGTTATGCTATATTACTGAAATCTTCACAATTAAAGCATTTTAGGTCAATTTTAGACGATTTTCGTCTAAAACTAAAGTGGCCGCATTTGTGTTCATCCTTAATATTGAAATGCAAGTTGTATTTGATAATAATACATAACATATATAAAGGTTGAGGATGAACACGGAAGCGGCCACTTTCATTTTTGACAAAAACCATCCGAAAAGTGACATGTTTTGGCATATTTAATAGATTTTTCATATTTAGCTTAAATCGGAGCATTTTTAATGACTAAATCAGTTAAAATCTTTCACATAAACTAATTGAATCAAATGAAATAGACACTTAAGTGTTTAAAAAGTGTCCAAAATCATTCGTCAAAGAATCCGAAATTTGAGGCCAAAATCGGCCCTTACCGGACCTACTCCTTTGTATACAACTAAAACTCACCCGCGAAATCGCAGTCATTTACAGCGGGTAAACTGTTATAGAATGAATTTTTGAAAAAGATTTTATGCCGAGTCTGGAGAATTTCATAAAAGGTATCATAATTCCTTTCATTTTTTCCAAAGTCCGTTATTTGTTGCCCCTCTGTTAAATTCAATTATTTTTGTGTTTCTGGCCTCAGACAACAATTATTCTTCCCTTTTGCTTCAATGTTTTTTTTGGTAAAAGTCAAATAAAATAAAAAATTTGCACCGCTTCAAACATGAAATTAATGTAACTGTTTATAGACCATCATTATTCTAATAAAATACGCTTCTAGGACAAATCTTCAGTGCTTTTTCATTTGAGAGCCATATTAACATGCCAATGGTAGGATTTGAATCTTGTATAAATGACCAAGGCTAATTTGAGGGTTGGTCGGAGGGGTCCTGATCACGGAATCCGGGGTCCCGAATTAAAAAAAATGTATATCCCAGATCCTGTAAGGATCCATCCCGAGATCCCGAGCTTAAAAACACCCGATCCCGACGTCCTGAAAAAAGGTTCTGCGTCCTCCAATTTCTACCCTTCTTTCACTTTCTACAATAAATTTTCATGCCCCATTTATGGGCATTAGGTTTTCTACTCTGTGTATCCGTTCGTCCTTCCCGCTACAGGTAAAAGTTTTTGGTAGAGGTAGTTTTTGATAAAGTTGAAGTCCAATCAACTCGAAACTTAGTAAATATGTTCCATATGATGTGATCTTACTAATCTTTATGCCAAATTAGATATTTTACCCCATTTTCACGGTTTTTCTCCCAAAATAAATCAATCTAAAAAATCAGAATAGATATAGGAAGATGTGGTGTGAGTGCCAATGAGACAACTCTCCATCCAAATAACAATTTAAAAAAAGTAAACCATTATAGGTCAATGTACGGCCTTCAACACGGAGCCTTGGTTCACACCGAACAAGCTATAAAGGGCCCCTAAACTACTTGTGTAAAACCATTCAAACGGGAAAACCAACGGTCTAATCTATATAAAATTTAAAAAAAACGGAAACGAGAAACACGTATAAATTACATAAACAAACGACAACTACTGTACATCAGATTCCTGACTTAGGACAGGTGCAAACATTTGCAGCGGGATTAAATGTTTTAATGGATCCAAACCTTCTCCCTTTTTCTGAAACAATAGCATAACATCACAACATAGAAAAAAACACGATTAGATATCAATTTGCCAGGCTTAAGGTTCATCATAACAAACGGACAAATACGGCTGTATTTTCATGCCAAAAATTACTCTGAGTACAGACTTACATGTGAAGTTGGACAAGTTTTAATGCCTGGCAACCACTAGATGTAATAAAGTTAAATGCATTTTGTGTTTCAGAAAGATAAAATCTCTTTTGGATATTGATGGGCATTTTTTTTTTCCTTCATACAAAAGGTGTGAAAATTAACTAAGTTGTAGTACAACTATGAGATGCTCCCTCAGGTAAAAAACTGGTTTGTATTGTTTTGATTGTCCTTAATTGACATGGACAAGAGTTATCTTCACAACTACAGGTGAGTTAAAGAGTTTATCTGAGTCAGTGAGTGGACAGTATCAAAGTAATTCAGGTGTTTGTTTATTTTTACAGCTTATGGAGAAAGGGAAAAAAAATGCCCATCAAAAACCAAGAAAGATTTTATCTTTCTTAATCACAAAATGCATTTAACTTTTATATATCTAGTGGATGCTAGGCATTAAAACTTTCCAAACAGCACAGGTAAGTCTGTACACAGAGTAGTTTTTGAGGTGAAAATACGGCCATATTTGTCCATTTGTTATGATGAACCTTTACTCAATCAAAAAACGTACATTAATAAACTATGAATTTATAAATTTGATCTGCGATATCTGAATGCAAATGCACAGTTAATAAAATATTAGGGACAAACATTCAAGGCCAAAAGGCAAACAAACAAGTCCAAACAAAGCCATGTCAAGACACCACTGAAATATTTAACCCTTTGAAAATATTCACTTTAGGAAAAACACCGGTTCTAAAAAAAAATACAGGTAAATCTTGAAGTTTATACAAATGTAGTAAGAAGAAGTGAAACTTAGAAAGTATTCAAAATAATCAAAGCTGGTATATAGACAAGACCCATATAAATATAAAATAACAAAAAAGCATTATAAACAGTATCAACAGGTCGAATTAAGAATGGATTACAAATGCTACAATGCATGTTACCTGTAGGACACAAATGCATGATGATTAATTTATTATTGTGGAAGAAAGAGAAGCGACACACAAAATGAGGTCTTCTCGTTTGATAGTATAGATATCTGCATAATCGTATACAAAGTTGAATGATTTCTTTAAGTGGAATTACAACAAAAAGGGTATGTGCATATGACTACCAAACTTAATCAACAATTTCAATAGACGAAGTTTTAGATTGGATCATGACGCCAAACTAAGTTCATATGACATCAGTTAAATATATGCGTGATAATACCGTATAGCGGGTTATTTTCGCGAGGTGTAAATTTTCGCTTATTTACACGGATAGAACAAAATCACCAAAATAAATTCCGACAATTTAAAAGTGTACATGCAAAGGTATTGATAAAAGTTTTGAATCCGCCAAAATATTTCGTATACCTTATTCAATGGAAATCGCGAAATTTTACACACGTGAAAATAACCCGCTTTACGGTACATCACTTTTATCCTATCAACTGTCCTTATGATAAAGATTGGCGTGCGATTGTAGTCGAAACAATCTCATTTTTATAATGACATTGAAAACGTTTTGGAGCTCAGTTACACCTTCATCGAAAGGTAATGTACTTTATTATTGAGGCTGTGGACTACTGTTTTAAAATAAGATTGATTTCGACAAGTTGCTTTGTAACCCCTGTCATGATGCTGGGTATAAAACGTGACATAAAACGTGACTGGATATGTTCAAGTGACCATAGGTCTAAACAAATGAGACATTTGCTGAGTTTTGCCTTCAAATCCTTTCGACAAGAGCGCCACTGGTGAGTTTTGTGTTAAGGGAACGCGTCTAGCGTACACAATTATAAGCCTGTTATCTTTGATGGGTTTTCATAAGAGACGAAGGCTATTTGTTCAGCCAAATATTCGACTACACGATTTTTTAGTCCCCGAGTGTATCATCAGCTCAGTAGTCAGTATTTTGGTATTGACATGATTTACCAAACTATCAAAATTATTACTAAGGTTTCAACTCCCTCAGGCAAAGTTGGCTTTAGATGAATTTGGCTATTTATTTTAGGTATTTTTAACATATAGCTCTTCAACGGTTTCGTTACTTAATTATACATGTTCAGATTTCAAATGTTTGGCTTTGAGCTTTCCTAATGAAGTTAAATCCAGAAAAGCACTACGGAAGCAAGAAATTATTAAACGTGCTGTTTTCAATTTTTTAATTTCATTGGCGTGTATATTACCATCTTCAATATGTACCGTTGCGCAAATCTTAAGATCATATATACATATTCTTATATAGTGAATTTTATTGTTTCTCGTTGGTTTATTTGGTCACAGGTTTTCCAATATATATTTTGTATATTGTCAGTCTTTCAAAGTGACATATTGACTCGACGTTACTATATTATATATAGACACGAAGTGAGTCAATATCATTTCTCAAAATAGTATTATCGAGTCAATATTATTTTCAAACTTACGCTATGATTTCCAACTGGATGTGATAAATAAATTATGGACTTTCATTCGGTCAATACGTTATATGTGAACCCGTTATATTATATTTAACCTCGGCCCTGACTCCGTCCCCAGTCAATATAATCTAAATAGGTCCTTGTATAACGTATTGACCTCGTCAAAAGTCCATAATTGATATATATATATATATATGTTATAGTGAATTTGTATAATCAGGGATTATGTAGAATCCCTGATTTTTCAGGGAATATGTAGAATCACTGAAATCAATAGTAATTATATATAATCCCTGAAAATGACCAGTGATTTTACATAATCACTGAACATTTTAATGATTATTCTACAAATTCCCTAATATGATTTCATGGATTATCAATAATTTAAGAATCCTTTGTTTGCCTTTTCATATTCCTTTCCAGATGATATAATTCTGATTTTAAACGCAGAGGGTGATCTTAAAAATATAACCAACATAGGGTTTTGAGATAAAGATGAAGACTTAAAAAATAATAACGTCAACATTCCCTTTAAAGGGATAACTTTACATGTATTGTTTGTTTATTAAAATCCAGCGTCTGAAAAAGGATATCGCCTGGCCACAAAACATGGTATCTTGCTCGAACCAGTTCGAGGTTGCTGATACCCTTTTTTTGGGGAGGGGGTACTTCAGATGTTTTACTGCACACTTTATTTCTCTTTGGCGTGTCTTAAAATCGGATTCGATATGTGAAGGAAAATGGTTTTTTTAAATGTGGATATTGTGGTAAATAAAGGCAACAGTAGTATACCGCTGTTCAAACTCATAAATCCATGGACAAAAAACAAAATCGGGGTAACAAACTAAAACTGAGGGAAACGGATAAATATAAGAGAAGAGCAACGACACAACACTACAATGTAACTAACACACACAGAAACGGACCAAGCATCAGACAAAATCCCACGAGAATAACAAATATAACATCAAAACCAAATACATGAATTTGGGATAGACAAGTACCGTGACACGTCTTATCGCAATGTCAATTTACACTCAAAAATAAGAGAAAACAAACGACGCAACGTTAGATTGTAACACACACAGAAACGAACTATAATATAACAATGGCCATATTCCTGACTTGGTACAGGACATTTTTAAAGGAAAAAATGGTGGGTTGAACCTGGTTTTGTGGCATGCCAAACCTCGCACGTTAATGGCAATGTTAAATAAAACAACATAATATTACAGGAACACAATACAAATAAATAGGAAAACGTATTAGACAAAGAAACACATGATTAATGAATAACAAAAAGAAACAGGTTTAAAATTTAATACGCCAAAAACGGATGTGAAGCAAATAAACGTGCCTATCAAAAATCAGGGCAAATATGCAATGGTCAGTCCATCCAAATTTAATTTGTAAAAAATAAATGATTGTTTTTGTAACCTTGTGCTTAACATTTCAATGTATTGTGTCTAATATTATACAATTATAGCCTGTGTATGAGGTCAATACAAGGATATATTGACCTAAAAGAAGTATATTGACTGAATTATTATTTTAATATTTTGTGTTAAACATTTTAAAGAATGGTTGTCATTTGATATATTGTGCTGAACATTTTACAATTTATGTTTATAATGATGTTTTATTATGATTTTAATACTATAATCATAGAATAAATTATTTGACTTTTATTCATTTTCTTTATAAAAAAAACTATTTCTTCATTTCAGTTATTATGTATAATCCCTGATGTTTTTCTAGTGATTCTACATAATCCCTGAAAATTTCAGGGATTCTACATAATCACTGATTATACAAATTCACTGTAACATATATACGTGAGAATTTCGAGACAAATAGAAAAACACGAATGTAAGTATGCCCCTTTAAGCATCTACATTGCCTTCAAAATCCTTCTTGTTTTATACTGTCTTGATCCGCTGATCACGGATGAGGTTGATTATTATCATTGATATGGTCATATTTTATAAATTAACTGTTTACAAAACTTAAGAATATTTGAAATACTACAGCTTTTTTACCTCATAAATAGATTACCTTAGCTGTATTTGGCAAAACGTTTAGGAATTTTGGTCCTCAAAGCTCTTCAACTTCGTACTTTATTAGATTCGAGCGTCCCTGATGAGTCTGATGAGTCTTTTGTAGACGAAACGCGCGTCTGGCGTAAATACAAAATGTAATCCTGGTATCTATGATGAGTTAATTTACAACCACTGGGTTGATGCCACTGCTGTTGGAGATTCCATTCCCCGAGCGTATCACCAGCCCAGTAATCAGCACCTCTGTGCTGACATGAATTATCATTGATATGGTCATATTTATAAATTAAATGTTTACAAAACTTTTGAATTTTTGATATACTAAGGCTTTTTTTCTATTTCAGGAATATATTACCTTAGCTGTATTCGGCAAAACGTTTTGGAATTTTGGTTCTCAATATTCCTCAGCTTCGTACTTTATGGCCTTTGTAACTTTTTTAGATTCGAGCATCACTGATGAGTCTGTTGTAGACGAAACACGCGTCAGGCATAAAATACAAAATTTAATCCTGGTATCTATGATGAGTTTATTTCAAAAAGGGGTATACACTTTTCGCAGATAGTTTAGTTCTTATTTTTCAAAATAAGTTCAAAAACATCGCTGATATAAAATTCAACATTCAAACCTCATGTGAATCCAATATGATTAGGGACTTTCCGTTTTGAATTTTGCCTCGGAGTTCAGTACTTTTGTGATTTGACTTTTAACTGAACGAACTTTATTATAAATTTTGTTGAGGAAAGGATGTGCGTGTGCTTTAAAAGTATAGTTATTTAACGGTAGCTGAAATTATGAAACATGGCAAAAGGCAGTAGCTGGAATACCGATTTCGTTGATTGATTCGACCCACAAAAATCCGTCTTATATAGGTTATGTGTAAATGCTTTACTTTTGATTTATATGTTTTGATGTTATAATCGAGAAAAACAATCTAAGAAAAGATTTTGAAGGACTTACCACTGGATGCAAAATATTAATTCACTTTTAATAGTACCCTTAATTTGGAATAAATACAATATTTTGAAGACTTATTATTTCACCTAGCGTATTGAAAACTGCATTTCAGTTTTTCAGAACAGAGCCATGAGATTTTATATGGCAGTTGGAAAGTATACCCCCAATGATGCTGTTGCAGGTGACATTGGTTGGAAGCCTCTATATGTTTAACAGTGGTCTAACATCTTATGACACTGGGTAAGAATGTACAAAAATGAATAATGACAGAATACATTATAAAGTGTTTATATGGTCAATTAGAAAAGGTAGTTATAAAATTTAAATTTGGAGTTTTAAAGTTATGGAAATGTTGAAATTTTACTTACTATATGGACAGATTTTGTAATGTAGATGATTATATACTGAATAAAAATACAATTTATCAGTTAGAAGAAAATATTTTTTGATAATTATAAAACTGAATGAGTACAAGGCTTGACTCTTTTGGTCAAGGAAATAGGTTGAGAACTTATAAATGGTTTAAATTTTCAAACTCTACTAAACATTATTTGCTGAAAAATATACCTACTCGATATCGCAGTGCATATCGCTAAATTTAGATGTGGAGTAGCACCTTTAAAATTGAAACTGGTCGTTACGAAAGATTAGATTTAGATAAAAGATTATGTTTGAATTGTGATAATATAGAAGATGAAAAACATGTACTGTTAACATGTCCATTTCATATAGATCTAAGACAGTCTTTATTTATTGATATTATTCATCAACAAAATAATCTGTTTTTAACCATGATATTTTATTGCGTCAAAATAATTTCTTATACTGTTGAAAATTGAAGATGTTATTTTTATGTACATGTATCATTTTTATCCTTGAATTTGCATGGTGATATTGCACTTTTATGTTTGATATAAATTACAAAACTATGTTTTATTTTGATATTTTATAATTGTATATACCAGTATGTCATAGTTCTTTTAAGAATGGCACATGCATTCTAAATTTTATATTGTGTATTTAATATCATATTGTGTTTATACTTGTATGCATGTGGTGAGACTATAATAAACTAATGAATCTGAATCTGTAAAGATAACCATCTTATAAAGGAATTGAAAATATGAGAAGACTATTTTGTATATTTCTTTTACACCAAACGCCATATTATCTGCAAAGGAACGTTATAAATATAAGTCCAATGAAAAAATTATGATTATAAAGAAAGGATAAATATTGCATCCAAAACCAGCTTTTCCAAAATTTGAAATTACAGAAAAGTATAACCTTACCTTGCGAAGATACAGTTCTGGCATTCAAAGCAAGAAACAAACAAATCCCGATACCTAGTTCCATACTTTTGATGATGCTTCGCACAACCCAAATGTTTCGTGAAGCTCCTATCATTTAAGGATGTAAAACCTTTATTAGATAAGCAACGTTCGTCAATTGATATTTAAAACATCCACGTAAAACTGTTTAAATATATTCGTAATTATTATATAATCCAATTATATATTTATATTTTTCAATATCCAATTAATCACAGTTGGAACAATTAAGTATGTATAATATTACCCAGTTATGAATTGACAGTTTCGCTAAATTTTGGAAGTCAATAAAAATCGGCTCTAATAGCCACCATTGCCAAGGAATTGTATATTGACATATGCCATTGCTCCTCACTGGAGGTTAGTGTATGCTCTTATTTTATTTCCACAGCCAGTCCTACTTGTAAAAAATACATGTCACAATACAGCATCCGTGTGTTTTATTTAAATGAAGATCTTTTAACATATTATGTTTGTTTAATGGTCCATAATTAAGGAACACATAATATTAAATACAAGTTTTTAGAATTGTGTTAATAATAGAATTTGTATGTTTATGGGATTACGTTTAATTTCACAATTGAATATTCAATAAGATCTCAGATATTTCTATTTTATTAATATATTCGAAATTCAAGCAATAATCAAAGTGCTTCCGTGTATACACTTTATTTGGTTGTTGTATTTTGATAACAGCTTGAAAATTGCTTATTTCAGACAAGACCCATTGGTGCTTTAATTTTATTGTGTGTTCAATAAGCCAATCCGTTCAAAATTTGTTAAACAATGTAAAAAGCCATACACTGATTTGACTAGCCGATCTTTTAAGTATTATGTTAAGCATATTTAAGTTCATCAAATATACATATAAAGAATTGAAAGACAGATTCCATGTTGTCTCATATTAATAGTTAGGTGAAACTTCCAAGTCAATGGCCTACATTTAAATGTTGTTTCAATGCACCGCTATCAATTTTCCGTTTCCTGCGTAATATATAATACATTTTAGAATTAACATAATAAAGGAACGAAACTCTTCTCTTTTAAAATTACAACTAAAATTTATTGTAAGTTATACTGAAATATTCATGAAAACTGTTTTTAATTGATTCGCTAACCTATTTTTTTTTTATAATGAAAGTACCTTTCTAAGAACTGTAATGATTTGTAATTCGAAATACTATTGGGCATGAATAAAAAATTAAATTCTTATGAAATATAATCTGAAAAGAAATGTGTGCTGGAAATGGAGTTTTGCTATATGTTTTACAGCTGTCTTTTAAAAGATAGGCGAAAGATTTGAAAGGGGTAGTCAAACTCAAAAGTCCAAAACAAACTGACAAATAAACGAAAAGACTAATGTTCGAGGGGTGAGTGGCAACAAAAATCTGGACTCATATTTTATGGAAAGGACCTTCATTAGTAATGTGATTTTTTTTTTTGGTGATTATAAAATCGATAACTTTCAGTCATTGAAATCTGACAACGATCCGTAAGATATATAGCTATCATATGTGCCAAAGTATCGGCTATTGTGTTATTCTGTTTGCATATTGTTGTATTGTTGTGAGATTTATTTCAAATACAATCACCCGAAGATTTTAGTGGGGTTTGTGTTGCTTAGTCTTTAGTTTTATATGTTGTGTCTTGTGTACTTTTATAGTCAGTTTGTCCTTTTCTTTTTTAGCCATGGCGTTGTCAGTTTATTTTCGATCTATGAGTTTGAATTAATGTCTCTCTGGTATCTTTCGCCCCTCTTTTTTTTTAAACGTGATTTCTAAAAAATATATTTATAAGAAATAAAAATTTTCCTTTCTTTAATATTAATTATATTTGCAACTTATCCCCGTGCAACCCCTCCCCCCTAAAAAAGTATTCCGAATAATAGGATGAAAACGGTATTTCAAAACGTTACAGAATAGCGAAATATGCATATTTTGCAACTGGTTTCTTCATAGTGTGACTTTCATATCCACAAATTCAAAAATATGACAACTTTTATATAACTTTTATATTATTTTAAACTTTGCATTACATGAAAATCAACGGCTGTGTGTCAATTTTTTTTTTTTTTTTTTCTTCAAATACACATAAAGTTAACATATTTAACCGGATCAATGACCACAACTGGACACTTAATTGATGATTTTATCAAAAAACACCTGTCCATAGTTGACTGTTCTTTGATAAGCGAACGAGTAAAACTCTGCCCAGTTAAATAAAATAAATCGAAGTAATACGCATGCATGAATTGTTTATACCACTGCTGGTGTAAAATTCTTAAAACCAAATCCTCTTGACATTGACTACATGGTGACGAATGATTTAAACGATATCTTTTAGGGTGGTAAAAGCCTAGTTCTTTACATTTGAGGCTAAACAGAATTTAAGTGGTGTGTATGATTATCAAGGAATTGTATATCTACAAGAAATAGAAATATACCATTTATTTGTTTGAGGTTGATCATCCTTCAAGACATTAATTCCAGCAGTGTTGTTATCCGATTGCATCTCCGCCACCAAGTGTTCGGGTGATTCTGTTACTTATTGATTATCTATTAGTACTTGTACATAGTGTACTCTTAATTCTTTTTTTTTTTCAAAAATGTGTTTAATATGTTTTAACAGTATTGTGTAATTAGTTTTCGCTTATTTCTTTTGACGATACAACTTAATAAAAAATATCTTTAAATAAATAATGATAAAAAGATTGGTTTTTAAATTAAGCGACAAATCAATGTAGACATAGAGTTTAATGATTGTTGAAGTCTTTGTTGATTCAATGAAGAAAATAGTCAATTACATGGTGTCTTCATCCTATTCCAGCTTTTTAAATCGCTATTCCTTCTAGACGATTTAAATATATACATGTTTATATATAAATGCCTAAAAAGGGTACAAAACAACACCAATAACAAACTAGTATCTCAATTGTTTTTAAAACAATTGAAAGGTCTTTCCTGTAAAAATGGTGTTTTTGTTACGTACTCTTTACATACTTTCAATTAAAATATGTGACAAGCATACCTTCTGCAAATTTTCAATTTTTACACTTAATAAGCCCACCAGACTACATTATCGAGATTGGAAGTATGGTATATTTAATGTAGACTTGATGAGCTTGTTTTGATATGCGACAACACCATGTTCTAGAAAGTTTGACTTCTTGCACTTAATAACCCCGTCCACCTCACTTTTGGAGGTCAGGAATTTGATATTTCAAATGTACACATCTTGACCTTTCATTTGATATACAACAACCTTACCTTATAAGACAATTTATTTTCTGCACTCAATGACCCAACCCAGCCCATTTTTTGGGGACGTCAACTTGATATTTGAAATGTATGTTTTGTGGACTTTCATTTGATATGCAACACCCTGACCATCTCAGAAATTTGAAATTTTTTTTGTACTAAATGACCTCACCCTTCCCCCTGGGATGAAAAAGATGTTTAAAATTTTCATTTTTAAGAAGAGTTTAATGAGACCTTCAATTTGATATATCAGATGACCCCATTTGACAAAGTGCCACAAATGATGCAATATCAACGATATAAATAGAAGTTATGAAACTTTCAAAGTCAATGCAAAACATGAAAATTTCAAAATGATTTTTTGGTGTTTTTTTCCATGGAATGTTTATGGTATTTGGTCAAATATATAACTATGTGAACCTCTTCAATTTCTATAACATTTTACGTGGTAACCTGTTGTTGATTCAGAAATACATGCCTCCGTATGCAAAATTTCAAACTGCATTATCTCTAAAAAGACAATAGATATCTCACATCTGTTAAATGATAAATGATCTGCAGTTAAAGGACAACATTGTAGAAAAAGATTTGGGACAATTCCGAAGTTCACCAAGGTCACAATGAATCATCAAATATATGATGCAATACCAAACTTAAGAACCGGAAGTCGTAGAGACATTGGACTACCATCCATCAACTCAGGACCACTTGACCTTTCAATTATCACAAGGTCAAGGTCATAGTATACTGTGAAGGTTAAGTTTAAATTTTATCATGACCCGACATTGACCTCAAATTGAAGGTCTTGAATTACTGATCATCTTTACAGTTTATAGTAGGTTTATATCTGTTACCTGTTTGCACTTGATGACCTTTGACCTTGGGTGCAAATTGAAGGTCACATGAACTTTAGATTACTGGTGTAGGTCCCGAAAATCTCTACGACTTCCGGATCTCGAAATACAATTTTTCTAATATTGTGTACAATTTTTCAAGTGGAATAAGTCCTTATAAGGGTTGATAACAAAATGATTGTATATGTTCATTAACATTGCCATCTGTTCCTGTACATGTTGCCGTTTCAAATCGAGTCTATCTCTAATACTTTTTGATAAAAATGCAAAGGAAAGAAATTGTTTCAAGGGGATATAACTCTCATAGGGGACGACGAAATCCTATTCAGCCTCAAATGGTTATACATCATGATGAGATATACCTATTGTCCAAATAAGGTCATAATATCTTCAAAAACAACGAAGTTTTAGTTTAATTTAAACATATTTATTTATAGTGGATTGGGAAACAAGTTTTGCAACTTATATTAATCCCTTTCCACTTTGCGGGTGCGAGTGCTGCCTTGTAGCGGCATTAGCCTACTCTTTTTCGAACTTTACATGGCTCTCTCTTAACACGGGTCAGCCATTTATCGTCCCCTTCCGACGGACTATCATCGTTTCCTCAAGACCATACTGGAAGATGGTGTCAAGGGAGAACCGAAAATTGAGTTCCTGAAATTGTCATCCCAAACGGGAATCGAACCAGGAACCTTTGTGTTAGTAGTCCGATGCACTAACTGTCATGTATTGGTCTTACATTGTATTGGGTTATCAGATGTATCTGTATGTTGTACTCTCTTATGTGAAGTCATTAAACATATCTACCATGCTGAACTGAGTTATATGATATGGTGTCAGATGTCGGTCCACTAAAATCATGAAATAAGGACCAAGAAGAAGTTGAAAAACCTAGTCATTAGTATAAACACTTAGATTTGTGTCAAATGAACGCATCGAAGTAAAATGGCAGACGGTATAAACGGTAGAACACCGTGTATGAACTGGGACAGTGGGGACCTCCCAGGGACCTGGAAAGCATTTAAAACGCATTGCGAATTTATGTTCCAAGGGCCGTTAAAAAAGAAACAGGGCGACGAGAAATGCGCTTATCTTATGATATGGGTTGGCGAAAAGGGCAGGAATGTTTACAGTACTTGGGATATGACGGCAGAAGACCAGAAAAAACTTGAAAAATATTATGAAAACTTTGAAGCTTATGTTAAACCCAAATCCAACCAAGTTTTCTCAAGCTATAAATTCCAATGTAGACTACAAAAAACAAATGAAACTTGCGAAGAATTTGTAACAGATCTGAAAGTTTTGGTAAAAGATTGTCAGTATGCAAACCCCGATAGAATGGTCAGAGACAGGATTGTTTTTGGAACAAAATCATCTAAAGTTAGAGAAAAATTAATTAATGAAGGGTCAGAACTTACATTAGAAAAAGCCTTAGATATAGCAAGAACTTATGAGCTTTCTCAAAGACAATTACAAACAATGAATATTGGTGAAGACCCAAATGTCAACAGTATAAACAGAAAGAAAATATACTCAAAACAAACTCCAAAAAACAGTTATCCGCACAAATATGAACAAGGTGCTAAACCTAGATATAAACAAGACAAATCAAAGCTACACCTATGTCAGAGGTGTGGTTATGACCATAACGCAGGAAGTTATTGCCCAGCCAAAGGTAAACAATGCAAAAAGTGTGACAAGAAAGATCATTTTGCTAAAATGTGCAAAACCAGAAAAGAAAAAAAGGTACACGAGATAGACCGAGAAGAAGGTTCTAATTACTATGACTCAAGTGACTCGGACACATTATTTGTTGGTGCACTCTACAATGAAAAAAATGAGAGTGACACATGGTGTGAAGATATCACAGTTGAAAATGTCAGTATTAATTTTCAACTCGACACCGGTGCACGGTGTAATGTTCTGAATCGTACAGATTTTAGACGCATGAAGACAAATAATGTATTAAGCAAACCAGATTCAAGATTGAAATCATTCTCGGGACACAACATAGAATGTGACGGCAAAATAACTTTACCGATTACATTAAAAAAACAGAAACATGAAGTAGAATTTTATGTTGCGAATACAAAATCACAATCAGTATTAGGAGCTGCGACATGCTCAGAAGTAGGCTTAATCAAAAGAGTGTATACACTAGAAGCCAAATATTCAGATTTATTTACTGGACTTGGATGTTTACCTGGAATACATAAAATACATGTAGACGATAGTAGTAACCCTGTAGTACACCCACCAAGAAAGGTGCCAGTTTCACTGAAAGGTAGAATCAAAACTGAACTAGACCGAATGATGAAACTAGGAGTAATCGTTAGACAGAAAGAACCGACTGCATGGGTCAACAGTATGGTACCTGTAGTTAAGTCAAATGGAGATGTAAGAATATGCATTGATCCGAAGGACTTAAATAAAGCGATTAGTAGGGAACACTACCCTATGAAAACTGTAGAAGAAGTAGTAGCTAATATTCCGAATGCTAAAGTATTTAGCAAAATTGATGCAACGTCAGGATTTTGGCATCTCAAACTAGATGAAGATAGCAGCAAACTGACATGTTTTAACACACCGTTTGGGAGATATCGCTTCTTGAGAGCTCCCTTTGGAATTAAGTCAATTCCGGAAATATTCCAACGAGTTATGACAGAAATAATGGAAAACATTGAAGGAGCAGAAGTTATTGTTGATGATATACTGATATGGGGATCAACAATCCAAGAACATGATGAGAGACTGAAAAAAAGTTTTAGATCGAGCAAGACAATGCAATTTAAAACTAAGTAAATCAAAATGTCAGTTCCGAAAAAGTGAAGTTGACTATGTTGGACACATTATCAGTAAAGATGGGTTGAAACCAGATCCTGAAAAGGTGCGTGCAGTCCAGAAGATGAAAAAGCCAGAAAACAAGAAAGAATTGCAAACATTTCTTGGTTTTATTACGTATCTCAGTAAATTTCTGTCAAATATGTCAGATGTCAGTGCTCCATTAAGAGTAATTTTAGAAGAAAAGAATGAGTGGTGTTGGGAAAAAGAACAAGACACTAGTTTTAATAAACTTAAAGACATGGCCACTAATGCGCCTATTCTATCCTACTATGATCCAAAACAGCCACTAACATTGAACGTTGATGCTAGCTCAAAAGGCTTAGGTGCCGTGTTACTCCAAAATGACAAGCCTATTGCCTATGCATCGAGAGCACTTACTCCAACTCAACAAAGATATGCTCAAATTGAGAAAGAAACTTTGGCTATTGTTTTTGGATGTCAAAAGTTCCACCATTACGTATACGGAAGACAAGTAGAAGTAGAAAGTGACCATAAGCCACTAGAAAACATATTTAGTAAACCACTAAATGAGGCACCACCAAGAATACAAAGATTTGTATTACAGCTACAGAAGTATGACATTGTTGTAAGATATAAGCCAGGAAAATCTATGTATGTATCAGATACATTGTCAAGAATGTACTTACAGGAAACAGTAGAAAAACTGGTACCAGATATAGAAATTAATGAAATTCAGTTAAATGCTCATCTTCCAATATCACCTGAGAAATATGAACTGTTTAAGAAACAAACAGAGAGTGATGAAATTTTGCAACAAATGAAGAAAATAAATGAAGAAGGATGGCCACTGAAAAAAGAAGAGTTACCAGAAGATCTCAAAATGTATTGGCAGTTTAGAAATGAAATTACCTGCATCGATAACTTATTGTACAAAGGATTAAAGCTGATAATACCAACAAGTTTACGCAAAGAAATGTTACAACTAATCCATGAAACACATATGGGAATCGTTAAATGCAAAACCAGAGCCAGAGAGTTCATGTATTGGCCTGGAATGATGTCTGATATACAAGACATTGTAGAAAAATGTGAAACATGCGCAATAAACAACAAGAAAACTAACAACAAGGAACCTATGATAACGTCAAAGCTTCCAGATAGACCTTCATCTAAACTAGCAGCTGATTTGTTTCAATACAAAGGAGAACATTATTTACTAACAGTTGATTATTATTCAAAATGGCCAGAAATTGATAAACTGGATGAATTAAGTTCATCAAATACAATTTGCTACTTAAAAAAGCAAATGTCTAGATTTGGATACATTGATCAGTTGATCACAGACAATGGTCCGCAATTCGCTTGCAGAGAATTTGCACAGTTTGCAAAAGAATATGGATTTGTTCATACCACAACTAGTCCACATTTTCCACAAGCAAATGGACAAGCTGAAAGATTCGTACAAACTGTGAAAAATCTAATAAAGAAAAGCAAAGATCCATACAAAGCTATGTTGGACTACAGAAACACACCACTAGATGAGATAGAATTATCACCAGCACAATTGCACATTGGACGACGTTTGAAGTCAAGTCTTCCAACATCAGCACCACTGTTAAAACCAACTGTTGTAAACGAACAGAAAGTTAAAAAACTATACAACAAAAGACAAAAAACTCAAGAATATTATTTTAACAAACACAGTGGAAAACTGCTGAGAGAACTAAAAGACAACGAAACAGTTATGATTGAACACAACAATCAGTTAACACCAGGAAAGGTTGTCCGTAATCATGAAACACCTAGATCTTACATAGTTGAAACTCTTGGAGGAACACGCCTAAGAAGAAACCGCAAACATCTTAAAACAACAAGAGCAACATTTCAACCAGAAATGGAAATAGAACAACATTTGGATGTAAATACACCTCAACAAGAAATCCGAAATGACCTTATCACTGAAAATTTCAAACAAGCAACAGAAATAAACAAACCCGTTCAAAATCAGGAAACTCAAATCGAAAGTAAATCCGTTGAACCAACTTGTAGCACAAGATCAGGAAGATCCGTTAAAGTGCCGATCAAATATAATGATTATGTATGTAATTCAATCAGTGTAAATTCAGAAGGAAAGGAAATTTGTGTTTAGAAAATATGTGAAATCTAAGTAAAAGCAAAATAGCAAAATATATGTGAAATCTAAGTGAAAGCAAAATAGCAAAAAATATGTGCATATAAAATATCATCAAATATATAGAAATGTCAATAATGTTATAAAGAAAGTGAAAATTTAAGATATCTAGTGAAATCTAAGATATCAAGTGAAAATTTATAATATCTAGTGAAATCTAAGATATCAAGTGAAAATTTATAATATCTAGTGAAATCTAAGATATCAAGTGAAAAATTTAGAATATCTAGTGAAATCTAAGATATCAAGTGAAAATCTATAATATCAAGTGAAAATCTAAGATATCAAGTGAAAATGTAAGATATCAAGTGAAATCAAAGATATCAAGTGAAAATGTAAGATATCAAGTGAAAATGTAAGATATCAAGTGAAAAATCTAAGATATCAAATGTCAAATTAGTGAAAGTTCTGAAATATTGTCATATTAGTCAGTAGATCTAGTCATTTTTGTTTTATTCAATACTCAGTAGAATAGTTGTTATTTGATATAAAAATGGACATGGTTAAGAACAATTACAATAACATTAATAGTTATGATTGATGATCAGTATTAACATTGTTTAAAAGGAGACAGTTTATACAAAGCTTTAAGATATTAAGAAGTGACAATTTATACCATGAGTGAAATCCATTAGAACTTTATTAACAATAATGAAGATGTGACAACTTAAACTTTAACAGTGAAATCCAGTAGAACTTTATCTATATTGCATACATTGAATCAGACTTTATTCTTAAAGAGAGAACTGTTATTTAATTTAATTTAATTAGAGTTGAACAGCAAACTTACAAAATAACTCTTTTCAAAAAAGGGGGGATGTCATGTATTGGTCTTACATTGTATTGGGTTATCAGATGTATCTGTATGTTGTACTCTCTTATGTGAAGTCATTAAACATATCTACCATGCTGAACTGAGTTATATGATACTAACCACTACACCACGGCCATGTTGAATATAACCAATAAAAGGGAGATAACTCCTAAAGGGGATGATGAAATCCTTAACAGGGTCATTTGGTGATATCTCATGATGAGATATAGCGATGGTCCATATTTGGTCTTAATAACTTCAACAGACACAAGAAGCGGGCATGTCAAAAAAATGTTGGAAGAAAAAAGAAAAAAAGAAAAAAAAAACATTAGAAAAACAATAAGGGGTTTCCTTGCGTAGAGGAAAGACCTTAACAAAAAACATTAGAAAAACAATAAGGTCTTTCCTCGCGTAGAGAAAAGACTTTAAAAACATTAGAAAAACAATAAGGTATTTCCTCGCGAAGAAGAAAGACCTTAAAAAAGGAAACTATTAATGTAATTATTAATAAATATAGATATCCTTCATCAGTTTGATTATGATGTTAAATGAATCATATCAATCTACTTTGATTAACTATAACAAACTTGAAATTTATACAATAAAATAGTTAAACCGAACATCAGTTAAGGCGCTTGCACAATTCTGAAAATTTTAAACATGACATAGGTTATATGGCTATTTACAACAAACACTGTAAAGATATGCTTTAGATAAAAAAAATAGTCATGTCCGATATGAACTGATCAATTCTAATATTTAAACGGTGGCGACAGTTATGATGTAATAAGAACGATTGCGTCAATAAAAATACCCAATTAACCGCAATGACCGATCTAAGTTTGTAAATATTTCAAATTTGACAACGGTAGAGTAGTTACAACAGAAGCTGCGTTTTTAGACATCTCAAATAACATAATACTTTTACATCCCTCAAAAATGAAAAGAACCAAGCTAAATTGGTATATTCATCAAATTTATTTAGAGTTGAGTAAGGTAAAGAAATAGAAACAGAGACTGTAGAAATAAGTAATATAACCCAAATGTACAGCACTGCGCAAAATCGAACTACATCTTTTCATTTATCCCATTTGGTGCCAATGTTTAATTTTCTTATCCAAATCTTTCCCAAGTGAGTCTATTCCCCCTAGACCAAGCAGAATGTGGTCAATGATTGTAATGGTCAATCGATTGAGATATGTCTTAGTGTGGTCAGGGGATCTCAAATGTGTCAATCGATGAGATATTCCTTAGTTTGGTCAGGGGATCTCAAATGTGTCAATCGATTGATATCTGCCTTAGTTTGGTCAGGGGATCTCAAATGTGTCAATCGATTGATATCTGCCTTAGTTTGGTCAGGGGATCTCAAATGTGTCAATCGACTGAGATCTGCCTTAGTGTGGTCAGGGGATCTCAAAGTCGACTGAGAGGGAAGTCTGGCTTTCACGGGTTCCACATGTGGAGCAGGATCTGCTTACCCTTCCGGAGCACCTGAGATCACCCCTAGTTTTTGGTGGGGTTCGTGTTGTTTATTCTTTAGTTTTCTATGTTGTGTCATGTGTACTATTGTTTTTCTGTTTGTCTTTTTCATTTTTAGCCATGGCGTTGTCGGTTTGTTTTAGATTTATGAGTTTGACTGTCCCTTTGGTATCTTTCGTCCCTCTTTCACCTTGCAAGTTAAAGTGAATCATGGCTGAAAGCATATATCATATTCATAGTTATTCTAAAAATCAGTACAATCGAACATATTTATCAATTATGGACTGTTGACGAGGTCAATACGTTATATATGGCCTGGTTCAGATATGGCCTTGTTCAGATAATGTTGACAGGGGACGAGTCCGAGTGTCAATGTAATCTAACAGGTCCATATATAACGTGTTGACTGAGTGAAAATCCTTTATGTCATTTCCAGATCTTAATTAAGCAAGATTTCTTATACTTACCGTCAATATACAAATAAATAGTAACAAAGCGTCAATATACCTAAAAAAAAAGAAACAAGGCTTCAGATACATGATATAACCTTTGAAACACGTGATCGTAATTACCAATGAAAAAGTAAAATGCTACACCATATGTTATATATACGAATTATATTCTTTGTTTTACATGCACACGTATACAAATTGCGGTTTTTATCCAACGAAATCATAGGTTTGAACGTTGTTTTCAATTCAGACTTGTTTATATTTATTTCGTTTGGGCTTGTATTATAATTTCCCTTCGGTTTATATAATCCGTTCATCCTATTTCGACTCTTTAAAATTCAAGAGTCTATCCTAAATTGAGGTAAATTATATGGCCTTCCAAATACTCTTTCGATCCCTAACATCACTGAATAGCCATTCATTGTCGAAATCCGGGTATGGTGTATAAAAAAATAAGCACCTCATGTATTGGTTTACCATCTTTGCCGCAAGTTGATTGTTTTCTGTTTGGTAGTTAATTAATCCATTATGTTACATCTGTGTGATCAATTTATTTGGCAATCGTTAATGGCAGTCAGCAGGGTTTAAGAACATCAGTTGTTCGACCTGTTAGTCAAATGCGTTTTGTTAAAATATACTTTTTCACTCTTTTGGTCGTTTTGGAAAATGTTGTTTGTGCTGTATTTAGACCCCTCTACAACTAAATTTGTTTTACATGCACACGTATAAAAATAGCGGGTTTTTTTTTCAACGCAGACATAGGTTTGAACGTTGTTTAATCCAATCTAATTTTGTCGTGGATCAGTTTGTGAAAATAAACTGATACAGTTACTGAATTAAAATAATATAAATGTCTAAAAATGTAACTTAATAGATTTCAAATAGAAATATTTTTTTGACAATATTTTGGTCTCAAAGCAAAATGTATAGATTCAGTGCAAGACTTCAGTTTCTAGGGACAACATAAAAAGACCAATATGCATGATAAAGCAAAAATGTAATTCACATAGTTAAGTCTGTGGCTCCTGTTGGTTTGTTTTAAACTCATGTTCAAGTTTTAAAATAACAAAATCACTAAATTCCTAAATGAATGCAACACTAACAGAATTCAGAAGGGCAGACAAATACATAACAAACATTGATTCCGAACACTAAAGGGCAACGTCTGAGGGAGAACAGAACTTGCTTCTTGCAAGTCACTCACAGTGAATATAATTTGATATGGAGACAAGCGTTTGGTTTTGAAATTTCCTACATGAGGCATTTGCCTCAATGTAGTTACAGCCCTGTAATAAAAGTGAGGTAAGTGTTCCTGTGACAATATACCTCAAGTTAAATCAAACCAACTTATAGACATTTCAAGTATATTTAAATAATATTTATACTTTTATTATTAAAAGATTTGGGAAGAGTTTCCCGAATTTGTTTTGGAAAAATGATGAATTTATGAAGAATCTGGTGCCGATTCATACTTTCGATTAGACCTGCTGAGTTATTTATTTTCAATACATTACAAGTCAGGTAATTCATTTTCAAACTACCACAAGACAAACCATTATTTTTTTTGATTATCAAGGCGGAGTTATTTCTTTTTAAAATCCTTCAAAGTTTCGTCTATTCTCTTGTTTATTTCCCTATTATATATACATATATAAATAACACAGCCAGTCCTACTTGTAAAATACATGTCACAATACAGCATCCGTGTTTTATATGGATGAAGATCTTTAAACATATTATGTTTGTTTAATGGTCCATAATTAAGGAACACATAATATTAGATACAAGTTAACAAATCGTATTAACAATTGAATTAGTATGTTTATGGGATTACGTTTAATTTCACAATTGAATATCAACTAACACCTCTATTTTATTAACATATTCGAAAACCAAGCAAACATACAGAGAACTTCCTAGAATATATTTATTTATTTTAGATTGCTTATATCAAACAAGACCCACTGGTGCTACAATTTTATTGAGATTTCTACAAGCCAATCCAATCAAAATCTGTTAAACCTTGTAAAAAGTCAAACACTGATTTGAGATTACGGTCGTTTAAGTATTATTTTAAACATATTTTAGTTCATCGATTATAAATTATCAATTCCCCCCACCTTAGTAGCAATACACCAGCTTCACCTGCATATGGGATATACATTTCCCAACTACGTCGGTATTCAAGAGCTGGAAGCTCCTACTGAAGACTTTTTAAAACGTGTCTGAGTAGAAAGTTGATAAACCAGGGGTATGTTAAAGAACGTCTCCTCCTGTTTCTAAAAGTTCATCAGAAGGAAACAAGTCCTTGTTGATAAATATTCCGTATCAACTTCATAAATAATACAACATAAGATTTTAGATACTGACGTTGTTTATCGTCTTAATAACGTGTTATAGTATTCTTTTATTTGTCTTAATGAGTATTACTGTTTAGTTTGTTTTTGGTGATATCCATTTGACGTGTCTCTGTACTTATACATCTCGTCATTGTGTTATTGTTCTATGCTAATTTTTGTATTCTTGTCTTTCATTTTTGCTTATGTGCTTCGTCTATATGCCTTTTTGTTTTGTTTCTTTGATACATATGAACTCATACATCCCTATTCTAAAATAAAATTATTCTTGTCTTTCATTTTTGCTAATGTTTTTTGTCTATATGCCATATTGTGTTTCTTTTATACAAATGACGTGGCTCGTTACTTATACATCACGTCATTTTGAAATTGTGCAATCATTGTAACATATTTGTTAGTTTTTACAGTGATTAAGATTATAACACGATGATGACTGTTGTACCCCTATTTTTTGCATGTTTACCTATTATGTCTATTTGTTTTGTTCACACATCGTTGTCATTATTATGGATTTTTTGCTACTGTCATACAAGTGAGAGGTTTAGCCAGCTATAAAACTAGGTTCAAGCCACCACTTCTACATGAAGTCAGGAATATGAGTATGACAGCTGTTATCAGTTCGTTTGATGTGTTTGCGCTTTTGATTTTCCCATTTGTTAAGGGACTTTCAGTTTTGAATTTTTCTCGGAGTTCAGTATTTTTTGTGATTTTACCTTTGACACTGCTGATGTAAAATTCTTAAAATCAAATCAAATTAACATTGTCTACATGGTGACGGATGATTTAAACGGATCAAGACATGTTTAATATCTTTAAGGGTGGTAAAATCCTAGTCTTTTACATTTAAGGCTAAACATGATCATACAAGAAATTAACTCCAGCAGTGTTGTTATCCAATTGCTTCTCCGCCACAAAGTGTTCGGATGATTCAGTTAATTATTTCATCAAGTATCTGTAAGTACTTGTACAACGTGTACTCAAAATATTGTTATTTAAAATGTTTTTACATGTTTTAACAGTGTTGTTTAATTAGTTTTTTTGTTATTTCTATTGACGATATAACTTAGAAAAAATATCTTTAAATAAATAATGATAAAATGATTGGTTTTTAAATGAAGCGGGAAAATGATGAAAACATAAGGTTTAATGGTGGTTAAAGTCTTTGTTGATTATTTAACAAAATAAGTCATTACATGGTCATTACATCTTAATTAAGTTAATGTCACGGTGCGTTACTTGCATCACCATAACCATAATAATCAGTGCTAATATCTTGTAAAAAACTTTATTATTTTCAAGCTATTGATGTCAGTGGCAGTACTAGTGTTGTAAAATTAAATGTTTTTGATGATAGTTCCTGATGATGTTTCTTAGACTTGAAATAATATATATTTTTATTGGATATTTGGAGGAAGTATTATGTCTAGGTAAGTCGTATGTGTATTGAACAAAATAATATATTATTTTCAATGCACTAGTTTTTTCACACTGAATTTTTAAAGTTCCTATTATTTGCCCATTTCCATGGTCACTATATGTGGAGACACCCAAAATATTTGATGGCGTTTTTGATAAAAGGTTATTTTTATCTGTATTAATGATGACCTGTACACAACACGCAAGAATAATATAAATATCGAAAGTGCCACATGTTTGTTTTCAGCAATTTAATCGGCTTGATTTAGAACCCGTGTTAACTGACTTGACCAAACTATATTTTGTCAATCTTTCCTTATTCTTGGATGTTGTGTACAGGCAGGAACCTATTTTTTTACCGAGGTTTTATCAATCTTAAGTCTGAAAAGCCTATCATTTCATTTCCCGTAAAATATATTGTTCCCAGGTACAGGTCATCATGGAAATGGATGTTTTCTTTTCTTTAATCTATGATAATGATTTTTGTTAAAGAAATCCATTTTAAACGTTTTCTTATTTCAATAGCAAACATATTCAAATAAAAAGTATTCAAGTTTTAAAAAAATCATATGATCCAAATGAAGCAATTTTTGAAACAAATTTCTTAAACAATGTCATAATGATAGAAGTTTCATATCTAAGTAGACGTTTTAAACCAGTGTGCCTGCAAAGTGCGTGTAGATCATTGATTTCCAAAATCTTCTCGTGCAATGAAAAAAAAAACGCCATTGGAAATAAATGGTTAGAATATTTGTAATACACCTTTCCTGCTTAAATAAATATTTTTAAACCAATGAACTGTATCTCGAGGGTTAACTTAGATTGAAGAAATGAATATAAAATGGGACTTTAAAAGAATATTTTTGGCAATTTTCATTATAAAGACGGAAAACGTTTTTAAAAAAAGATCTGACTCTACTTGTTAATTTTCATATTTAACATCCACGCTTTAATAAAACTCAAACAAAAATTAAACTGCCCTTTATCCCATATATATATATACTGCCCAAGTCCGTCAATTGATTGTAAATAATTTCATTAACCTTTGGCTCATAATGTTATGTATTACTACAACATCTTCTGCTATTCTGTTACATAGTCTGTATTCATATGGCATGCCACAAAACCAGGTTCAACCCACCATTTTTGTTCTTACAATGTCCTGTACCAAGTCAGGAAAATGGCCATTGTTATATTTTAGTTCGTTTCTGTGTGTGTTTCATTTTAATATTGTGTTTCTGTTGTGTTGTTGTTCTCCTCCAAAAGAGGGACGAAAGATACCAGAGGGACAGTCAAACTCATAAATCGAAAATAAACTGACAACTCCATGGCTAAAAATGAAAAGGACAAACAGACAAACAATAGTACACATGACACAACATAGATAACTAAAGAATTAACAATACGAACCCCACCAAAAACTAGGGGTTATCTCAGGTGCTCGGGAAGGGTAAGCAGATCCTGCTCCACATGTGGCACCCGTAGTGTTGATTATGAGATAACAAATAATATTTGATGCATTTTCCTCAGTTTTAGTTTGTATCCCGGGGTTTTTTCTTTTTTCTTAATCGATTTATGAGTTTCGGACAGCGGTATACTTCAGTTGCCTTTATTCATGTATGTATTGAATGTATTATTGATGTTGATGTAATTCAAATGTGTACCTATATATATATAAACTTTGGTAATACAGATAAACATGGAACTATAACTGAAAATCGAAAAAATAAAGGCATTTATCTCTTTTATTATTTGAAATGTACTGAATGAATTCTTTTAGAATAGGTTAAACATTTGTATAGCAAGCACATAAAATCGACGAAAAACCATAAAATCGACGAAAAACCTTCTTAACTAAAATCATTTTTAAACTCTCTTATTTCTAATACAATGTACATAGATTATTTTTTTTAAACTAAATGCGTGTAAATATGTTGTCATTCTCAAGAACAAAACTGTTCATCTTTTATTGTGTTGCTCAATCGTGACTTTTTATTTATTGTAAGTTGCATTAGATAATGTAAACAATTATCTTAAAATATAAAAATGACATATTGGTATACTTCTGTAGAACACGTGTATATTGGTTGCTACAACGCCAAAGATAAGGATATGTTGTCTGGTCCTCAGTGTGAATATCCAATTAATATGACTGTCAACAACTGTCTGGAGTTTTGCAATTGGAAAGGCTATTTATATGCTGGCATACAGGTAAAAATAAGATTCTTTAAGAGGGCAAGGGATTTTTTTTCAGTCCTTCATCAATATATATGAATTTTACAAAAAATCACAAAATACATGTTGACTTAAAGGTTTTTACATTTCAAAACAAATATTATGAATTTATTTTACAGTATATATACATAACAATTAAATAAAACAAATTGAAAGGACAATTTTAACCTAACGGAAATTCTACTGAATGTAAAGCTATGTTATAGTTATTGACCAAGCAAGTCGGTATATATACGATTTAATCTACATGGCTCTGGTGACCCTATTTAACCCGAACGACGTAGGAGTTCGGGTTAAAGTGTCATCCAGAGCGTGCAGATTGAATCGTATATACCGATTTGATTGGCCAATAACTGTTTTAACACATGACGCCATCAATTTACGTGAACGTTTTAGAAATGTGGACGATTTCCGCAATCCATTGATCCTATGAAAGTTTCTTGTAGGGTAATGAAAGGGGGGAATATGACTTTGATAAGTTTTAAATTAACCTTTTTTTTTTTTAATATTTAGACTTTTTCTAAAATTGCAATTTATAAATGGTAGTTTTTTTTTATCGTTTCTGTTAAATTTATTCCCAATTTTCATTTTATTAGTGGCGATTAAGACTTTAACAAATTGTGTATTTTCAAATGATCTGTGTATGAAAAACAATCATTACTGAAAGGGTTATTGAGTTTGTATTAATTGCTTTTGAATTTCTTTCCCTTAATTATATGCTTACAGAAAGATGAACCGATAAAGATGTTATATTACCTAAATCTAAAATGTTAAATAAAAAAAAAAAACATTTCTCTTCTAATCTTTTAATCCCTCAACCCCACAAATTTCTTTTTATCTACTGTATTAATTTTTAAGACACGTCCAGTTAAATGAAGTCTGATTGATCTCCATCAAACCCCCTGTTTTGAAACGACCTTAAATATGATCCTCATAAAATTCGATTAAAAAAATAGTCACTTCATAGGAATAGATATTCAAAAAGTCGTTATAAATTCCATTGACTCTAAAACTAATCCAAATCAGATTTCTGTTATTCGGATATTCTAAGATACATTTCTTTTGTGGCAGAAATATCCATATATTGATTTAACTATCTTTTTGACTTTAAAACACTGATTTAAGATTTACGTTGTACACAAAATATGATGAAATATTTTATGTACCAGCTCAAATTAATAAAAAAAAAAAAAAAGGAATGAGAGACATTTCTTTTTTTCCTATTTTGAAACTAGGATGGTTGTACAAAGTTCAATGAAGTAGGTCCGGTAAGGGCCAATTTTGGCCTCAAATTTCAAGTTCATCTAACGAAAGTTTTTGGACACTTTTTAAACTCTTAAGTGTCTATTTCAATTGATTCGATTAGTTTATGTGAAAGATTTTGAATTATTTAGTCATTAAAAACGCTCTGATTCAAGCTTAAATATGAAAAATCTATCAAATATGCCAAAAAACGTCACTTTTCAGATGTTTTTTTGTCAAAAATGAAAGTGGCCGCATCCGTGTTCATCCTCAACCTTTATATATGTTTTGTATTATCATAAAATACAACTTACATTTCAATATTATGAATGAACACGAATGCGGCCACTTTCATTTTAGACGGAAACCGTCTAAATATTAACCAAAATGCTAAAATTTTGAAGATTTCAGTAATTTAGCATGACTTAATGATGCTAGAGCGCGATATTTGTGCATTGTATTGTCAAAAACAGCTCATATTTATGTAGAAGAAGCATTTTACTTTCCAAAATATAGCTTAAAGATTACATTTTCACAATTTTCAAAAACTGCTATATTTTGGGGCCAAAAAGGGGTCTTACTGAACCTACTCCTTTGTCGTAGTTTTAATGCAGATGGCGGATTCAGGGATGGGTGCCAATAGGTCGTTCACCCTTGCATTGGACAAAGTATCGTGTTTTAGCATAATAATATAATAATATGGCTTTTAGTCTCGCTACACTCGGTGATATTCCTTTTTAATTTTGTAGAATAACGCCCCTTTCAAAATCCAGGAATCGCCCCTAAAGGTTAAAATAAATTTTAACTGTGTAGTATATCTTTGTTGTGCATTATCCAGATTATAGCATAGTAAGAACAAAGAGATTGTATCCATGTCATGTGTTAAAATTATAATATCTTTCAGATACGATTATTTTATTCAAGTATAAGATGTTCATCGGGGGGGGGGGGATATGGAAAATTGTATTAAAACAAGACAGCAATAATTTATGTTTCGTTATTATTTTTTTCTATTTTTAGAGAAATTGTTAAAAAATATTTTATTTTACATTATTATAAAGTATTTTCCTCCGGTGCATGTGAGTCTTTAGTGAAGTAGTAGTTGTAAAGGTAAGGTAGAAAATTGAAATTGAACCATAAAATGTTTAATCATCTTCTATTCCTGGCTTTCTAATCCAGCTGTTTGTGTCATACATGTGCATATATAATAATATACGCTCTTTTTTTATTCAAATTCAATAAAATTGAGAATGGAAATGGGGAATGTGCCAAAGAGACAACAACCCGACCATAGAAAAAAACAACAGCAGAAGGTCACCAACAGGTCTTCAATGTATCGAGAAATTCCCGCACCCGGAGGCGTCCTTCAACTGGCCCCTTCAAGCATATTTGAAACACTTTCTTACTTATTGCGAACCCAGTTTTTTATTAATAGTGAACATGTTATTTTCATCAATTTAGCAGATAATCGTTTTACTCAGGTAGATTAATCAATGAGTGATAGGTTTCTCTTAGAAGAAATTTAAAGGTCCCCGTAAATAAAGTAAACAAAGAACAATACCTGTTGTATTTGTTCAATGGGACAAATGAACTGCCAAAAGTTTAAATGGACAGGTAACTTAACTATCAGGTGAATATAAAGGTACAATTTAGTTCGCAATAACTATATGAGTAAAACAAAAACAATAGGGAACTCGAATCTACCTCTTCAGTTAAGGGCATACGATATAGTTACAGGGGAGGTAATGACGTTGCTAACGTAAAATGTTATTTTCGCGACGTCAAACTATGACATATCGCGAAAAGATGCATTTTTCGACTATTTTTTATCATTCAAACTGATTTAATTTGAAAACGAGTGCATAGACCCCTATTTTATAAAACGACATTTAGTTTCATTTTGCAGGGATATTATGTGGACCAAATTTTATAAAACTGTAAATAGAGGATTTTTTTATTTTTGGTGATTCCTCATATAATATTTATATTTCAGTTCAAGAAGGAGTGTTTTTGTGGAAAAGAAGATGAACTTGATTCGTCATTGGAGATAAAAGATTCACTATGTGATCAACGTTCAACTTGGGTGATGACCGTATATTATATACTGGGTAATATGTGCTAGATATCTCTTTTCCTTATAAAACTTCCCAATATGTTACAGAGGCTCAATGATGATAACATATATTCTGTTTTAGAGAGAAAAAAGTTAATTTATACTACTAGTATCTGAATCGTGTTTGTATCCTGTCTGCCTTCTGTCTTGTCTATTTTATCTGTCTCTTTAGTAAATCTGTCTTGTGTTTCCCGAAATATGGACACAACCGTACCATGTTATTATGTTTTAAGTTTTAACTATTATTGTGTTCTTTCTTCCGCTTCATCCACTGGAATAAAATATTAATACGAGCTTTCACATAATATGCATACGAGCTTTCACAAAATATTAATACGAACATTTACATAATATGAATACGAGCTTTCACAAAATATTAATACGAACTTTCACATAATATGAATACGAGCTTTCACAACATTTTCATACAAGCTTTCCGACAAAATGTTAATACCAGCTTTCACAAAATATTAACACGAGCTTTCACAAAATATTAATACAAGCTTTCACAAAATATGAATATGAGATTTCACAAAATATTACTACGAGCTTAATTTCCGAAATATTAATACGAGCTTTGACAAAATTTTAATACGGGCTTTCACAAAACATTAAAACGAGCTTTCACAAAATATTAATACAAGCTTTCACAAAATATTAATACAAGCTTTCACAAAATATTAATACGAGCTTTGACAAAATTTTAATACAGGATTTCACAAATATTAAAACGAGCTTTCACAAAATATTTACACGAGTTTTCACAAAAACTTATTACAAGCTTTCTGACAAAATATTAATACGAGCTTTCACAAGATATTAATACGAGCCTTCACAAAATATTAATACGAAATTTCACAAAACATTATTACGAGCTTTCACAAAATATTAATACGAGCTTTCACAATGTATTAATACTGGCTTTCCGACAAAATATTAATACGAGCTTTCACAAAATATTAATACCAGCTTTCTGACAAAATATTAATACGGGATTTCACAAAATATTAAAACGAGCTTTCACAAAATATCAATATGAGCTTACAAAAATAATAATATGAACATTTACATAATATGAATTCGAGCTTTCACAAAATATAAATACGAACTTTCACATAATATGAATACGAGCTTTCACAACATATTTTAATACAAGCTTTCCGACAAAATATTAATACCAGCTTTCACAAAATATAAATACGACTTTTCACAAAATATTAATACGGCTTTAACAAAATATTAACACGAGCTTTCACAAAATATTAATACAAGCTTTCACAAAATATGAATATGAGATTTCACAAAATATTATTACGAGCTTAATTTCCGACTAAAAAATTAATACGGGCTTTCACAAAATATTAATATGAGCTTTCACAAAATTTTAATACGGGCTTTCACAAAACGTTAAAACGAGCTTTCACAAAATATTAAAACGAGCTTTCACAAAATATTTAATACAAGCTTTCATACAAGCTTTCACAAAATATTAATACGAGCTTTGACAAAATTTAAATACAGGATTTCACAAATAGTAATACAAGCTTTCACAAAATATGAATATGAGATTTCACAAAATGTTATTACGAGCTTAATTTCCGACAAAAAAATTAATACGGGCTTTCACAAAATATTAATATGAGCTTTCACAAAATTTTAATACTGGCTTTCACAAAACATTAAAACGAGCTTTCACAAAATATTAATACGAGCTTTCATACAAGCTTTCACAAAATATTAATACGAGCTTTGACAAAATTTAAATACAGGATTTCACAAATATTAAAACGAGCTTTCACAAAATATATACACTAGTTTTCACAAAAAATTATTACAAGCTTTCTGACAAAATATTAATACGAGCTTTCACAAGATATTAATACGAGCCTTCACAAAATATTAATACGAGATTTCACAAAACATTATTACGAGCTTTCACAAAATATAAATACGAGCTTTCACAAAATATCAATATGAGCTTTCCCAAAGTATTAATACTGGCTTTCCGACAAAATATTAATACGAGCTTTCACAAAATACCAGCTTTCTGAAAAGATATTAATATGGGATTTCACAAAATATTAAAACGAGCTTTCACAAAATATCAATATGAGCTTTAAAAATATCAATACGAACATTTACATAATATGGATACGAGCTTTCACAAAATATTAATACGAACTTTCACATAATATGAATACGAGCTTTCACAACATATTAATACAAGCTTTCCGACAAAATATTAATACCAGCTTTCACAAAATATAAATACGACTTTTCACAAAATATTAATACGGCTTTAACAAAATATTAACACGATCTTTCACAAAATATTAATACAAGCTTTCACAAAATATGAATATGAGATTTCACAAAATATTATTACGAGCTTAATTTCCGACAAAAAATTAATACGGGCTTAATTTCGGACAAAAAATTAATACCGGCTTTCACAAAATATTAAAACGAGCTTTCACAAAATTTTAATACGGGCTTTCAGAAAACATTAAAACGAGCTTTCACAAAATATTAACACGAGCTTTCACAAAATATTAATACGAGCTTTCACAAAATATTAATACAAGCTTTCACAAAATATTAATACGAGCTTTGACAAAATTTTAGTACAGGATTTCACAAATATTGAAACGAGCTTTCACAAAATATTTACACGAGTTTTCACAAAAAATTATTACAAGCTTTCTGACAAAATATTAATACGAGCTTTCACAAAATATCAATATGAGCTTTCAAAAATATTAATACGAGCTTTCAAAAAGTATTAATACTGGCTTTCCGACAAAATATTAATACGAGCTTTCACAAAATATTAATACCAGCTTTCTGACAAAATATTAATACGGGATTTCACAAAATATTAAAACACACAAAATTTTAATTCGAGCTTTCACAAAATATTGATACGAGCTTTTACAAAATAGTAATTCGAGCTTTCACAAAATATTCATACGAGCTTTCACAAAATATTAATACGAGCTTACACAAAATATAAATACGAGTTTTCACAAAATATCAATATGAGCTTTCACAAAATATTAATACGAGCTTTCACAAAGTATTAATACGGACTTTCCGACAAAATATTAATAAGAGCTTTCTGACAAAATATTAATACGGGATTTCACAAAATATTAAAACGAGCTTTCACAAAGTTTTAATACGAGCTTTCACAAAATATTGATACGAGCTTTTACAAAATAGTAATACGAGCTTTCACAAAATATTAATACGAGCTTTCACAAATTATTAATGCGAGCTTTCACAAAATGTTAATACAAGCTTTCACAAAATAGTAATACGAGCTTTTAAAAAAATTTAATATGAGCTTTTACAAAATATTTGACACATGTGAATTTCGATTGAAAAAAAAGTTTTATTCCGCAACAGAAAGTTATGATTAGCTTTCATTGTATTGTTTATTTGTCTATTCAACAGAGAAAGAAACCGTATCACCGGATGAAGTTGGATATTCCACGGAAACAACAGAATCATATACCAGTAGTACACAGTCCTATTTAGAGGCAAACTACTGTTCTTGTCCATGTAAGACGACAGTATCTAAATGGGATATCATTCTTAACTCCAATATTTCAAAAGAAGAACTACTTCAGTTAATAGAAAAGGAAGCTAAACAAATTCAAAAAGATATTGCTGTCGACAAAAAGGCTATTAGTTCATACATACGACGTCAATCTTGCGCTACAGACAACAGACCGACGTCAATGACCGCCGGAATACTTGCAGTAACAATTATTGTTTTGGTATTCATGTTTTTTATTTGTATAGATTGCATTTCGGTTTACCAAAAATGCACACATTAAAAAGAAATTATTGTCATATTGATACATGTACTTATTTCTTTGGTTTATAAAACTCGTATGTACAGGTGACTTGTAATGTAAACGTAAACTATATGTACCATGATTAAAATTTTCAAAATGTGCAATAGACCTGGTTTTACACTAGTAATTTTGGGGCCCTTAATAGCTTGTTGTTCGGTGTGAGCCAATGCTCCGTGTTGAAGGCCGTACATTGACCTATAATGGTTTACTTTTTTAAATTGTTATTTGGATGGAGAGTTGTCTCATTGGCACTCACACCACATCTTCCTATATCTATTTATATAAATAGTTACGTAAATTAACGTAAATATTCGTTTTCTTATTTGGCTGATATCAGAGACATATAATTGTATTATATGTCTCTACTGATATCTAGCGTCTGGTTATAACTAATGAAGGAAAGGTTATTTTCAAGAGAAAATGAATAAAAGAAAGGAGAAATGGGTATACGTCAATGAGACAAAATATACAATAAATTCATCATAGGTATCAGGATTGATCATGAAATTTTGTATGTGCGCCATATGCTTGTTTCGTCTACAAAAGACTAATCAGTGACGCTCGAATAAAAAAAAAGTCAAAAAGGCCAAATAAAGTACGAAGTTGAAGAGCATTGAGGACCAATAGTTGGTAAAACACATAGAGGAAATCATCTTAAATCACAGATAGAACTCTGTACTAGTATACACTATCAGGCTCTATCGTAATAAGTCTTTACAAGTTATGATTCAACAGGAACAATCAGAAAACATTTATTAATACTCAATTCTCGAAATAATGAAAAAAATAACATATTACATACAACAAATACTGACTGTATTCGTAAGTTAAGCAGAACATATATTTTGACGGAAACACTGTTTTCCGATAGTTTTCTTTATGCATACAATTGAGAATGGAAATGGGGAATGTGTCAAAGAGACAACAACCCGCCCAAATAAAAAACAACAGCAGAGGGTCACCAACAGGTCTTCAATGTAGCGAGAAATTCCCGCACCCGGAGGAGTCCTTCAGCTGGCCCCTAAACAAATATATACTAGTCCAGTGATAATGAACGCCATACTAATTTCCAAATTGTACACAAGAAACTAAAATTAAAATAATACAAGACTAACAAAGGCCAGAGGCTCCTGACTTGGGACAGGCGCAAAAATGCGGCGGGGTTAAACATGTTTGAATATTCTATGTATAGAATATTCTACAGAGAAAGCCCATATCCAGTGTATGTTGCATCTTCAAATCGTGTACTCTGTTACAACCCTAGATAAATCGATGATATGATAAGACTGACGAAAGCGCTAGTTGTTGTGTTGCCGCCGATGTCTCACAGCCTATTGAGTGACTGGTATAGGGTACAGGACAAAGTTTGTTCTAGTGGAGGTTGTGTTGCCGTTAGTGTTTCACAGCACATCGAGTGATTTTTCTATGATATTGGACACAGTCAGTGCTAGTGAAGGTTTTGTTGCCGTTGATGGCTCACAGCCTATCGGATGACTGGTCTAGGGCAATGTTGCCAAATATATCTAACAGTCTATCGGGTGACTGGTCTAGGGCACTGGATATTATCAGTGCTAATGGAGGTTATGTGGTCTTTGATATCTCATAGCCTATCGGGTGAGTGGTCTAGGGCACTGGACATAATCAGTGATTGTAGAGGTTATGTTGCCGTTGATGAGTAACAGCCAACGGGTCACTGGTCTAGGACACTGGACACATTCAGTGCTAGTAGAGATTCTGTGGCCAAAGATATCTAACAGTCTATCGGATGACTTGTCTAGGGCACTGGATATAGTTAGTGATAGTAGAGGTTATGTGGCCAAAGATATCTAACAGTCTATCTGATGACCTGTCTAGGGCACTGGAATAAGTCAGTGATAGAAGAGGTTATGTGGCCAAAGATATCTAACAGTCTATCTGATGACTGGTCTAGGGCACTGGATATAGTTAGTGATAGTAGAGGTTATGTGGCCAAAGATATCTAACAGTCTATCTGATGACTGGTCTAGGCCACTGAATGTAGTCAGTGATAGTAGAGGTTATGTGGCCAAAGATATCTAACAGTCTATCGGATGACTGGTCTAGGGCACTGGATGTAGTCAGTGATAGTAGAGGTTATGTGGCCAAAGATATCTAACAGTCTATCTGATGACTGGTCTAGGGCACTGGCTATAGTTAGTGATAGTAGAGGTTATGTGGCCAAAGATATCTAACAGTCTATCTGATGACTGGTCTAGGGCACTGGATATAGTCAGTGATAGTAGAGGTTATGTGGCCAAAGATATCTTACAGTCTATTGGATGACTGGTCTATGGCACTGGATATAGTCAGTGATAGTAGAGGTTATGTGGCCAAAGATAGCTAACAGTCTATCGGATGACTGGTCTAGGGCACTGTATGTAGTCAGTGCTAGTAGAGTTCTGTGGCCAAAGATATCTAACAGTCTATCTGATGACTGGTCTAGGGCACTGGATGTAGTCAGTGATAGTAGAGGTTATGTGGCCAAAGATATCTAACAGTCTATCTGATGACTGGTCTAGGGCACTGGATATAGTTAGTGATAGTAGAGGTTATGTGGCCAAAGATATCTAACAGTCTATCTGATGACTGGTCTAGGGCACTGGATGTAGTCAGTTATAGTAGAGGTTATGTGGCCAAAGATATCTAACAGTCTATCTGATGACTGGTCTAGGGCACTGGATATAGTTAGTGCTAGTGGAGGTTCTGTGGCCAAAGATATCTAACAGTCTATCTGATGACTGGTCTAGGGCACTGGATATAGTCAGTGCTAGTAGAGGTTATGTGGCCAAATATATCTAACAGTCTATCTGATGACTGGTCTAGGGCACTGGATATAGTCAGTGATAGTAGAGGTTATGTGGCCAAAGATATCTAACAGTCTATCTGATGACTGGTCTAGGGCACTGGATGTAGTCAGTGCTAGTGGAGGTTCTGTGGCCAAAGATATCTTACAGTCTATCGGATGACTGGTCTAGGGCACTGGATGTAGTCAGTGATAGTAGAGGTTATGTGGCCAAAGATAGTTAACAGTCTATCGGATGACTGGTCTAGGGCACTGTATGTAGTCAGTGCTAGTAGAGGTTATGTGGCCAAAGATAGTTAACAGTCTATCGGATGACTGGTCTAGGGCACTGGATGTAGTCAGTGATAGTAGAGGTTCTGTGGTCAAAGATATCTAACAGTCTATCTGATGACTGGTCTAGGGCACTGGATATAGTCAGTGATAGTAGAAGTTATGTGGCCAAAGATATCTAACAGTTTATCTGATGACTGGTCTAGGGCACTGGATGTAGTCAGTGATAGTAGAGGTTATGTGGACAAAGATATCTAACAGTCTATCGGATGACTGGTCTAGGGCACTGGATGTAGTCAGTGATAGTAGAGGTTATGTGGCCAAAGATATCTAACAGTCTATCTGATGACTGGTCTAGGGCACTGGATATAGTCAGTGATAGTAGAGGTTGTGTGGCCAAAGATAGCTAACAGTTTATCGGATGACTGGTCTAGGGCACTGGATGTAGTCAGTGCTAGTGGAGGTTCTGTGGACAAAGATATCTTACAGTCTATCGGATGACTGGTCTAGGGCACTGGATATAGTCAGTGCTAGTAGAGGTTATGTGGCCAAATATATCTAACAGTCTATCTGATGACTGGTCTAGGGCACTGGATATAGTCAGTGATAGTAGAGGTTATGTGGCCAAAGATATCTAACAGTCTATCTGATGATTGGTCTAGGGCACTGGATATAGTCAGTGATAGTAGAGGTTATGTGGCCAAAGATATCTAATAGTCTATCAGATGACTGGTCTAGGGCACTGGATATAGTCAGTGATAGTAGAGGTTATGTGGCCAAAGATATCTAACAGTCTATCGGTGACTGGTCTAGAGCACTGGATATAGTTAGTGATAGTAGAGGTTATGTGGCCAAAGATATTTAACAGTCTATCTGATGACTGGTCTAGGGCACTGGATATAGTCAGTGATAGTAGAGGTTATGTGGCCAAAGATATCTAACAGTCTATCTGATGACTGGTCTAGGGCACTGGATGTAGTCAGTGATAGTAGAGGTTATGTGGCCAAAGATATCTAACAGTCTATCTGATGACTGGTCTAGGGCACTGGATATGGTCAGTGATAGTAAAGGTTATGTGGCCAAAGATAGCTAACAGTCTATCGGATGACTGGTCTAGGGCACTGGATGTAGTCAGTGCTAGTGGAGGTTCTGTGGCCAAAGATATCTTACAGTCTATCGGATGACTGGTCTAGGGCACTGGATGTAGTCAGTGATAGTAGAGGTTATGTGGCCAAAGATATCTAACAGTCTATCGGATGACTGGTTTAGGGCACTGGATATAGTCAGTGATAGTAGAGGTTATGTGGCCAAAGATAGCTAACAGTCTATCTTATGACTGGTCTAGGGCACTGGATATAGTCAGTGATAGTAGAGGTTGTGTGGCCAAAGATAGCTAACAGTCTATCGGATGACTGGTCTAGGGCACTGGATGTAGTCAGTGCTAGTGGACGTTCTGTGGACAAAGATATCTTACAGTCTATCTGATGACTGGTCTAGGGCACTGGATATAGTCAGTGATAGTAGAGGTTATGTGGCCAAAGATAGCTAACAGTCTATCTGATGACTGGTCTAGGGCACTGGATATAGTCAGTGATAGTAGAGGTTGTGTGGCCAAAGATAGCTAACAGTCTATCGGATGACTGGTCTAGGGCACTGGATGTAGTCAGTGCTAGTGGACGTTCTGTGGACAAAGATATCTAACAGTCTATCTGATGACTGGTCTAGGGCACTGGATATAGTTAGTGCTAATGGAGGTTCTGTGGCCAAAGATATCTAACAGTCTTTCTGATGACTGGTCTAGACACTGGATATAGTCAGTGATAGTAGAGGTTATGTGGCCAAAGATATCTAACAGTCTATCAGATGACTGGTCTAGGGCACTGGATATAGTTAGTGCTAGTGGAGGTTCTGTGGCCAAAGATTTCTAACAGTCTATTGGATGACTGGTCTAGGGCACTGGATGTAGTCAGTGCTAGTAGAGGTTATGTGGCCAAAGATATCTAACAGTCTTTCGGATGACTAGTCTGGTGCGCTGGATATACTAGTAGTCAGTGCTAGTAGAGGTTATGTTGCCTTTGATGTCTCACAGACTATCGGGTGAGTGAACTAGGGCACTGGGCATATTCGGTGATAGCGGAGCTTGTGTTGCTGTTGATGTGTAACAGCCTATCGGGTGACTGGTCTAGCGCACTGGACACAGTCAGTGACAGTAGAGATTATGTGACCGTTGATGTCTCACAGCCTTTCTTGTGAGTGGTCTAGGGCACTGGGCATAATCAGTGATTGTAGAGGTTATGTTGCCGTTGATGAGTAACAGCCAATGGGTCACTGGTCTAGGACACTGGACACATTCAGTGCTAGTAGAGGATCTGTGGCCAAAGATATCTAACAGTCTATCGGATGACTGGTCTAGGGCACTGGATATAGTTAGTGATAGTAGAGGTTATGTGGCCAAAGATATCCAACAGTCTATCTGATGACCTGTCTAGGGCACTGGATATAGTCAGTGATAGTAGAGGTTATGTGGCCAAAGATATCTAACAGTCTATCTGATGGCTGGTCTAGGGCACTGGATATAGTAAGTGATAGTAGAAGTTATGTGGCCAAAGATATCTAACAGTCTATCTGATGACTGGTCTAGGGCACTGGATGTAGTCAGTGATAGTAGAGGTTATGTGGCCAAAGATATTTAACAGTCTATCTGATGACTGGTCTAGGGCACTGGATATAGTCAGTGATAGTAGAGGTTATGTGGCCAAAGATATCTAACAGTCTATCTGATGACTGGTCTAGGGCACTGGATGTAGTCAGTGATAGTAGAGGTTATGTGGCCAAAGATATCTAACAGTCTATCGGATGACTGGTCTAGGGCACTGGATATAGTCAGTGATGATAGAGGTTATGTTGCCAAAGATATCTAACAGTCTATCTGATGACTGGTCTAGGGCACTGGATATAGTTAGTGATAGTAGAGGTTATGTGGTCAAAGATATCTAACAGTCTATCGGATGACTGGTCTAGGGCACTGGATGAAGTCAGTGATAGTAGAGGTTATGTGGCCAAAAATATCTTACAGTCTATCGGATGACCGGTCTAGGGCATTGGATATAGTCAGTGATAGTAGAGGTTATGTGGCCAAAGATATCTAACAGTCTATCGGATGACTGGTCTAGGGCACTGTATGTAGTCAATGCTAGTAGAGGTTCTGTCGCCAAAGATATCTAACAGTCTATCGGATGACCGGTCTAGGGCATTGGATATAGTCAGTGATAGTAGAGGTTATGTGGCCAAAGATATCTAACAGTCTATCGGATGACTGGTCTAGGGCACTGGATATAGTCAGTGATGATAGAGGTTATGTTGCCAAAGATATCTAACAGTCTATCTGATGACTGGTCTAGGGCACTGGATATAGTTAGTGATAGTAGAGGTTATGTGGTCAAAGATATCTAACAGTCTATCGGATGACTGGTCTAGGGCACTGGATGAAATCAGTGATAGTAGAGGTTATGTGGCCAAAAATATCTTACAGTCTATCGGATGACCGGTCTAGGGCATTGGATATAGTCAGTGATAGTAGAGGTTATGTGGCCAAAGATATCTAACAGTCTATCGGATGACTGGTCTAGGGCACTGTATGTAGTCAATGCTAGTAGAGGTTCTGTCGCCAAAGATATCTAACAGTCTATCTGATGACTGGTCTAGGGCACTGGATGTAGTCAGTGATAGTAGAGGTTATGTGGCCAAAGATATCTAACAGTCTATCGAATGACTGGTCTAGGGCACTGGATATAGTCAGTGATAGTAGAGGTTATGTGGCCAAAGATATCTAACAGTCTATCGAATGACTGGTCTAGGGCACTGGATATAGTCAGTGATAGTAAGAGTTATGTGGCCAAATATATCTAACAGTCTATCTGATGACTGGTCTAGGGCACTGGATATAGTCAGTGATAGTAGAGGTTATGTGGCCAAAGATATCTTACAGTCTATCTGATGACTGGTCTAGGGCACTGGATATAGTCAGTGATAGTAGAGGTTATGTGGCCAAAGATATATAACAGTCTATCTGATGACTGGTCTAGGCACTGGATACAGTCAGTGATAGTAGAGGTTATGTGGCCAAAGATAGCTAACAGTCTATCAGATGACTGGTCTAGGCCACTGGATGTAGTCAGTGCTAGTGGAGGTTCTGTGGCCAAAGATATCTTACAGTCTATCGGATGACTGGTCTAGGGCACTGGATGTAGTCAGTGATAGTAGAGGTTATGTGGCCAAAGATATCTAACAGTCTATCGGATGACTGGTTTAGGGCACTGAATATAGTCAGTGATAGTAGAGGTTTTGTGGCCAAAGATATCTAACAGTCTCTCTGATGACTGGTCTAGGGCACTGGATGTAGTCAGTGCTAGTGGAGGTTCTGTGGACAAAGATATCTTACAGTCTATTTGATGACTGGTCTAGGGCACTGGATATAGTCAGTGCTAGTGGAGGTTATGTAGACAAAGATATCTTACAGTCTATCTGATGACTTGTCTAGGGCACTGGATGTAGTCAGTGCTAGTGGAGGTTCTGTGGACAAAGATATCTTACAGTCTATCGGATGACTGGTCTAGGGCACTGGATATAGTTAGTTCTAATGGAGGTTCTGTGGCCAAAGATATCTAGCAGTCTATCTAATGACTGGTCTAGGGCACTGGATATAGTTAGTGATAGTAGAGGTTATGTGGCCAAAGATATCTAACAGTCTATCGGATGACTGGTTTAGACACTGGATATAGTCAGTGATAGTAGAGGTTATGTGGCCAAAGATATCTAACAGTCTATCAGATGACTGGTCTAGGGCACTGGATATAGTTAGTGCTAGTGGAGGTTCTGTGGCCAAAGATTTCTAACAGTCTATTGGATGACTGGTCTAGGGCACTGGATGTAGTCAGTGCTAGTAGAGGTTATGTGGCCAAAGATATCTAACAGTCTTTCGGATGACTAGTCTGGTGCGCTGGATATACTAGTAGTCAGTGCTAGTAGAGGTTATGTTGCCTTTGATGTCTCACAGACTATCGGGTGAGTGAACTAGGGCACTGGGCATATTCGGTGATAGCGGAGCTTGTGTTGCTGTTGATGTGTAACAGCCTATCGGGTGACTGGTCTAGCGCACTGGACACAGTCAGTGACAGTAGAGATTATGTGACCGTTGATGTCTCACAGCCTTCTTGTGAGTGGTCTAGGGCACTGGGCATAATCAGTGATTGTAGAGGTTATGTTGCCGTTGATGAGTAACAGCCAATGGGTCACTGGTCTAGGACACTGGACACATTCAGTGCTAGTAGAGGATCTGTGGCCAAAGATATCTAACAGTCTATCGGATGACTGGTCTAGGGCACTGGATATAGTTAGTGATAGTAGAGGTTATGTGGCCAAAGATATCCAACAGTCTATCTGATGACCTGTCTAGGGCACTGGATATAGTCAGTGATAGTAGAGGTTATGTGGCCAAAGATATCTAACAGTCTATCTGATGGCTGGTCTAGGGCACTGGATATAGTAAGTGATAGTAGAAGTTATGTGGCCAAAGATATCTAACAGTCTATCTGATGACTGGTCTAGGGCACTGGATGTAGTCAGTGATAGTAGAGGTTATGTGGCCAAAGATATTTAACAGTCTATCTGATGACTGGTCTAGGGCACTGGATATAGTCAGTGATAGTAGAGGTTATGTGGCCAAAGATATCTAACAGTCTATCTGATGACTGGTCTAGGGCACTGGATGTAGTCAGTGATAGTAGAGGTTATGTGGCCAAAGATATCTAACAGTCTATCGGATGACTGGTCTAGGGCACTGGATATAGTCAGTGATGATAGAGGTTATGTTGCCAAAGATATCTAACAGTCTATCTGATGACTGGTCTAGGGCACTGGATATAGTTAGTGATAGTAGAGGTTATGTGGTCAAAGATATCTAACAGTCTATCGGATGACTGGTCTAGGGCACTGGATGAAGTCAGTGATAGTAGAGGTTATGTGGCCAAAAATATCTTACAGTCTATCGGATGACCGGTCTAGGGCATTGGTATAGTCAGTGATAGTAGAGGTTATGTGGCCAAAGATATCTAACAGTCTATCGGATGACTGGTCTAGGGCACTGTATGTAGTCAATGCTAGTAGAGGTTCTGTCGCCAAAGATATCTAACAGTCTATCGGATGACCGGTCTAGGGCATTGGATATAGTCAGTGATAGTAGAGGTTATGTGGCCAAAGATATCTAACAGTCTATCGGATGACTGGTCTAGGGCACTGGATATAGTCAGTGATGATAGAGGTTATGTTGCCAAAGATATCTAACAGTCTATCTGATGACTGGTCTAGGGCACTGGATATAGTTAGTGATAGTAGAGGTTATGTGGTCAAAGATATCTAACAGTCTATCGGATGACTGGTCTAGGGCACTGGATGAAATCAGTGATAGTAGAGGTTATGTGGCCAAAAATATCTTACAGTCTATCGGATGACCGGTCTAGGGCATTGGATATAGTCAGTGATAGTAGAGGTTATGTGGCCAAAGATATCTAACAGTCTATCGGATGACTGGTCTAGGGCACTGTATGTAGTCAATGCTAGTAGAGGTTCTGTCGCCAAAGATATCTAACAGTCTATCTGATGACTGGTCTAGGGCACTGGATGTAGTCAGTGATAGTAGAGGTTATGTGGCCAAAGATATCTAACAGTCTATCGAATGACTGGTCTAGGGCACTGGATATAGTCAGTGATAGTAGAGGTTATGTGGCCAAAGATATCTAACAGTCTATCGAATGACTGGTCTAGGGCACTGGATATAGTCAGTGATAGTAGAGGTTATGTGGCCAAATATATCTAACAGTCTATCTGATGACTGGTCTAGGGCACTGGATATAGTCAGTGATAGTAGAGGTTATGTGGCCAAAGATATCTTACAGTCTATCTGATGACTGGTCTAGGGCACTGGATATAGTCAGTGATAGTAGAGGTTATGTGGCCAAAGATATATAACAGTCTATCTGATGACTGGTCTAGGGCACTGGATACAGTCAGTGATAGTAGAGGTTATGTGGCCAAAGATAGCTAACAGTCTATCAGATGACTGGTCTAGGCCACTGGATGTAGTCAGTGCTAGTGGAGGTTCTGTGGCCAAAGATATCTTACAGTCTATCGGATGACTGGTCTAGGGCACTGGATGTAGTCAGTGATAGTAGAGGTTATGTGGCCAAAGATATCTAACAGTCTATCGGATGACTGGTTTAGGGCACTGAATATAGTCAGTGATAGTAGAGGTTTTGTGGCCAAAGATATCTAACAGTCTCTCTGATGACTGGTCTAGGGCACTGGATGTAGTCAGTGCTAGTGGAGGTTCTGTGGACAAAGATATCTTACAGTCTATTTGATGACTGGTCTAGGGCACTGGATATAGTCAGTGCTAGTGGAGGTTATGTAGACAAAGATATCTTACAGTCTATCTGATGACTTGTCTAGGGCACTGGATGTAGTCAGTGCTAGTGGAGGTTCTGTGGACAAAGATATCTTACAGTCTATCGGATGACTGGTCTAGGGCACTGGATATAGTTAGTTCTAATGGAGGTTCTGTGGCCAAAGATATCTAGCAGTCTATCTAATGACTGGTCTAGGGCACTGGATATAGTTAGTGATAGTAGAGGTTATGTGGCCAAAGATATCTAACAGTCTATCGGATGACTGGTTTAGGGCACTGGATATAGTCAGTGATAGTAGAGGTTATGTGGCCAAAGATATCTAACAGTCTATCTGATGACTGGTCTAGGGCAATGGATGTAGTCAGTGGTAGTGGAGGTTCTGTGGACAAAGATATCTTACAGTCTATCTGATGACTGGTCTAGGGCACTGGATATAGTCAGTGCTAGTAGAGGTTATGTGGACAAAGATATCTTACAGTCTATCTGATGACTAGTCTAGGGCACTGGATGTAGTCAGTGCTAGTGGAGGTTCTGTGGACAAAGATATCTTACAGTCTATCGGATGACTGGTCTAGGGCACTGGATATAGTTAGTGCTAATGGAGGTTCTGTGAACAGTCTATCTGATGACTGGTCTAGACACTGGATATAGTCAGTGATAGTAGAGGTTATGTGGCCAAAGATATCTAACAGTCTATCAGATGACTGGTCTAGGGCACTGGATATAGTTAGTGCTAGTGGAGGTTCTGTGGCCAAAGATTTCTAACAGTCTATCGGATGACTGGTCTAGGACACTGGACACAGTCAGTGCTAGTGGAGGTTATGTGGCCAAAGATATCTAACAGTCTATCGGATGGCTGGTCTAGGGCACTGGATGTAGTCAGTGCTAGTAGAGGTTATGTGGCCAAAGATATCTAACAGTCTATCTGATGACTGGTCTAGGGCACTGGATGTAGTCAGTGCTAGTAGAGGTTATGTGGCCAAAGATATCTAACAGTCTATCGGATGACTAGTCTGGTGCGCTGGATATAATAGTAGTCAGTGCTAGTAGAGGTTATGTTGCCATTGATGTCTCACAGACTATCGGGTGAGTGATCTAGGGCACTGGGCATATTCAGTGATAGCGGAGCTTGTGTTGCTGTTGATGTGTAACAGCCTATCGGGTGACTGGTCTAGACCACTGGACACAGTAAGTGATAGTAGAGATTATGTGACCGTTGATGTCTCACAGGCTTTCTTGTGACTGGTCTAGCGCACTGGACACAGTCATTGATAGTAGAGGTTATGTTGCCATTGATGTCTCACAGCCTATCGTGTGACTGGTCTAGGGCACTGGATATAGTCAGTGATAATAGAGGTTATCTGTTGCCGTTGATGTCTCATAGTCTATCGGGTGACTGGTCTAGGGCACTGGGTTTAGTCAGTGATAATAGAGGTTATGTTGCCGTTGATGTCTCATAGTCTATCGGGTGACTGGTCTAGGGCACTGGATTTAGTCAGTGATAATAGAGGTTATGTTGCCGTTGATGTCTCATAGCCAATCCGGTGACTGGTCTAGCGCACTGGACACAGTCAGTGATAGTAGGGGTATGTTGCCGTTGTATGTCTCACAGCCTATCGGGCACTAGACACGGTCAGTGCTAATGGAATTTATGTTGATAAAGAAATTGCCTCCGTTGAAAATCTGCAAATATCCCATAGAGCAAATTACATGGATGATTAATATTGACCATTTGGTATATGGCCGTGTTCTAAGCGACACGTACATGAAGGTCATAAATTAATTTCTTGAATGAAATCAAATCTTTAGCTACTAATGACTGCCGTAGGAGGTCGACCGGAATTTTTAGCGAGGATTTCTTGGCATGGTCTATCGGTTGATCATGACTGGTCTTTGACACTGGATATATAGTCAGTGCTAGTAGAGGTTATGTTGCCGTTGATGTCACACAGCCTATCGGATGAGTGGTCTAGGGCAAATTGACCACGACGTTTCGCGGAAAATATGCAAATGACGGTAACTGGTAACTGACGGTAACTGGTCTTTTGTTTGAATTTCGGTAAATATGTGGTTTAATTGACTTTTGAAAAACTGTTGGCCTCAGTGAATATCATTTTTTTCAAAAGTCAATAATATCAGATTATTACATGGCATTTTTCATATCGCATGTATTATCAGCCTTAGGTTCAATATCAGCCCAAGAGCTAGTCCAGCCCTGGCCTCAGTGACAAAAAAAAAAAAAATGAGTCACTGAGGCCAGGGGCTGGACTACCCAAGAGCCGCATGAAAAATGACATGTTATGATCTTTTTATCATATGCTTCAACAATGGAGAAAAACGACAGATTCGTATATTGATCCTTTAACGTGGTTCCCAAAATAGAAGTTCAAAGAGTGATAAAAAGATCATAACATGTCATTTTTCATATCGCATGTATTATCAGCCCTCGATCAATATCAGCCCTCGAACCATGCGGCTCTTGGGCTGATATTGAACCTAGGGCTGATAAGACATGCGATATGAAAAATGCCATGTAATAATCTGATAATATTTACCTCATCAAAAAACAGTAATTTTATATTCTAATATGACGTTCTTCTTTAGCTTTGGGTACAAAGCCATCACAGTGAAAGCCATAGTCTAATTCGAATTTTGAACAACGCCAGAGATCAAAATGGACATTTTTGTTGGTATTGCTCGCTACGAAATTAAATAAAAACATTATAAGTAAGTTTAAATGTTTCTGTTCTTATTTTATTGATAAACTGTTGTCTTTTCTATAACGTTTTTGTCCATCAAATCAAAATGGCAACATTTCGAGCGTCTACTATAGATTCCGGAAACTCAACTCCTATCCCGAAAACGATTCCGAACATATCACAAAAATGGGTTCCGGTCCGGTCGAAAGAATCCAACAACTCGATATTATTGAGAGGGAAATTGCAACAGCTATTCATAGTGCTGGTAAATTATTAGTAAACAATTTGATAATTCATTTAATTTGAAATCCATGGAAGATAAATTTTACTTAAAGTAATGGAACCAAACATATTTAAGCGTGAAAATTATCTCCCCTTATTCAAGATTCAAAGTTTTATTTAGAGTCGATATTCAATAAACTACATAAGAGACAATATCTGAAAAAGTCTAATTTTTGGAAATAAGAAAAAACAAAACATTTATTTTAGACCCAGTATTTTAATAGCACAAATCGAAGAACACACATTGGGGATCTAGGAACTGTTGTCTGTAATTCAAACAATTGTTTAATAAGGAAACAATGGCTATTTTAAAAATGGTACAAAACAAATCCAGTTCTTTCCTGTTACCAAAGTGAATCAATTTTAAAAAGTTTCTAATGGGAATAAGGAATAAGTTTAAGACAATATTTGTGGTTTACTAGTATATCCTGCAATAGTTTATCAAATGCCAATTATTTATTTTAGCATTTGCAATACAAAAGGTTTAGAAATATACTTAAATATAGTCAGATATGTCGGTAACATGAAAGAATCTTGAGTAACAGCACAACGGTAACAGGACAGAGTTGGTAACAGAAAGGATTTTTCTGCTTTATTTGAAAGTTTAAGAAAAATACACCATTTTAAATTGGTCACAATTGGAAGATAACAGCAAACAATGTCATTTATCCTTTGAAACTGTATTTGCAAGATGAAAAATCTGCCTAGGTAAGGAAAAATTCTAAAATAAATTCCTTTCTGTTACTATCTACTAAACTAGAACTGCACAATGTTCTCTGCTGTTACCAGTCAGGGGACTTACTTAAATAAGTGATTTTCTAAATCACTGATTTAAGTAACATTATTTCCATAAAGGTTGGAAGTTAGAGTTGTCTTTCTTTAATAATCACCTATTTAAGTAGTACAAATTAATCACTAGAAGAAGTGATTTAATTTTTACTGTAGCTTTAAATATAGAATACTAATGATCCAGGGACTAATTATGTTTCTAAACTTATCAGAACCAACATCTGTGTTGTCTAGGATGACCAGGTCATTTCAGGTGATGACCTTGTACTGAATCTAGGATAATGACATAAAAATCACTTGTTTAAGTATCAGACCTCAATTTCCTTCCCAAAAATCACTTCTTTAAGTAGCATTCTTTTAATAATCCCTACTAATTTCAACACCCCCGAACAGTGAGATTTTTATCGCGAACAGTAGAATTTTATTACATAATCTGAAAGATGAAACCTTGAACTTCACAGGAAAAATACTCCCACTGCTGGGAAAAATCTTTTAAGAAAGTATCAGTTCATTATGTAAAGCCATTATTATAGCATTTTTTCAACTAAAATAGAATTTTCAGCTAAATGATAGCATCAAAGGCAGAAACCTTTCTACTTAAAAGAAGCAAAAAGTTTATTTTTTTTAAATTTTACTAATTAAAAGATATTATTTAAACCTATGTGTTTAAAATTTGGAAAAAAATGCAAAATTCCAATTTGTGACAAAACCACGATTTTGCTACTCAAATAAGTGATTTAAAAATCACCTATTTCAGTAAGTCCCCTGACTGGTTACCAAAAGCAAAAAACCAATTTTTTTATTAAATATACTGTATATTATTTAGAAATTTATTTAATATGATGGTGATAACTTATATTAAATAAAATGGTTGGCATATAGTAGATTAACTTTTCGATTCTTCAATGAAATTGTCTTGAACATCCTTCCTGTTACTGATGATGGTTATGCTGTTACTTTTTATCAGGTAACATGACAGAACGTAACAGAAAGGAATTACGCGATAGTTTTTGTCCTTTTTATCACATTAAATGTAAGTGTATTTCCTGTGACATATAACTTTTAAAAAGATGATATAAAAACACACTTAATGCTGTGGTGCACACTTAAAAATATTCTCAGAAAGTGTAAGAAAAGGCTGTAACAGGATAGAACACCAATAAGTATTTTTCTATAAATTCTTACCTTGGATGGGCTTGAATTTTAAACCTGGCCGCCTTTCCAACTATTTCTTTGTACTAATGCATTCAGGAAATGATGCTCTTCACAATACATAATGGGAAAATAACTCTTGGTCTTGTAAACGTTTCCATAGGTAAAAAAACCCCAGTGGTAACAGGAGGGAAATCACCCCTGGGGACAAATTTTTTTTCTCTTAAAATTTGCAAAATTTTATTACATGCTATAGTTATAATATAAAAAGACAAATTAGGGGCAAGTTTATTATATAATATATCATATATGAGAGAATCGGACGCCTGTTTAATTAATTTGGATATTATTTGAATGATTTAGTTTTCAAAAAAACACAGGGGACAACATGATTTTAGGAGGGGTTGAACATTTAAATTACAATATTTTATTGGAAGAAATATAAGAATGAGTGTTTAATTGGCAGGCCATGGTGCATTATATAATTTAGTTTATACTGAAACTTAAAATTTTCAAAAAAGATGGTTGAATAAAAAAGTAATTGCTGGTGAAGTGCGGGACATGGAAATTAGACTTTTTCAGATATTGTCTCTATAACACAAGCTCTAATGAGCTTTTCAAATACAAAATCTGTTGTCATCTGTTCAATCAACTCGATATTATTGAGAGGGAAATTGCAACAGTTATTTATAGAGCGGGTATATCATTAGGAATCAATTTGATATTTCATTTCATTTGAAATCCTTACACGATAAATTTTACTTAAGGTTCATCATAACAAATGGACAATTATGGCCTATTTTCACCTCAAAAACTACTCTGTGTACAGACTTACCTGTGCTGTTTGGAAAGTTTTAATGCCTAGCATCCACTAGATATATAAAAGTTAAATGCATTTTGTGTTTAAGAAAGATAAAATCTTTCTTGTTTTTTGATGGGCATTTTTTTTCCTTTCTGCAGAAGGTGCAAAAATAAACAAACACCTGAATTACTTTGATACTATCCACTCACTGACTCAGATAAACTCTTTAACTCACCTATAGTTGTGAAGATACCTGGTGTCCATGTCAATTAAGGACAGTGAAAACAATACAAACCGGTTTTTTACCTGAGGGAGCATCTCATAGTTGTACCACAACTTAGTCAATTTTCACACCTTTTGCATGAAGGAAAAAAAATGCCCATCAAAATCCAAAAGAGATTTTATCTTTCTGAAACACAAAATGCATTTAACTTTATTATATCTAGTGGATGCTAGGCATTAAAACTTTTCAAACTTTACAGGTAAGTCTGTACTCAGAGTAATTTTTGGAATGTAAATACAGCCATATTTGTCCGTTTGTTATGATGAACCTTAAATAAAATAATGTAATCTATTCTATTCTATTCTATTCTACAATATAGTGACTGCCTTCAACAAATTGAAGATTATGTCACAGGAGGAAACTTACAACAAGACAGAGATTGAAAAAATGTACAATTTTTAAAAATACAAAAAAATTAAAAAATATAAATTGTTTTGTATAATAAAGTAAGATGTTGTAATTGAGTTAATATTGCTGCTTTGAAATTGAAGATTTGAAAGAGTCTACTGAAGTGCAATTTACAATGTTATCCGGTAGTTTGTTCCAGTCGGTAATAGTTCTTGGAAAATATGATTCTTTTCTGTACTGTGTTTTGCAGGATGGAATTTGGAAACTGTTCGAATTAGAATGTCTTGTTTGTCTTTTTTGTGGAATTAATTTGTTATTTTTAGGAATTGCAACCTTTTCGTGTTCAATTTTGTAAAGCATTACCAATCTGGAGTCTTTTCTTCTGTCAGAGAGACTGCGCCATTCAAGATGTTGTAACATGTTACCAACACTTGAGGTGTTTCTGTATTTGTTGGTAACAAATCGTGCAGCCCTCCTTTGAACTTTTTCAATGCTATCTATGTCTTGTTGTAAGTATGGATCCCAAACAGAGCAAGCATACTCTAGTGATGGTCTTACTAGGGACTTATATGCTTGCTCTTTGATGGATGTTGAACTTATGTTCAGGTTCCTCCTTAGAAAGCCTAGTGTGCTATGAGCTTTCTTGCATATGTTGTTAATATGCACATCCCATTTAAGGTTGGAACTGATGGTGACCCCCAGATATTTTGCTGTTGTTACATGTTCTAAAGAATGATTGTGTAATGTGTAGTTAAATGTGATTGGTTTTTTATTTCTGGTGACTGAAATTACATTACACTTATCTGGGTGGAATGCCATTTTCCAGGTAGTTTCCCATGATGCCAGTTTGTCGAGATCTTTTTGTAGTGTTAATGCATCGGAGTTTGATTTTATTGCCAAATAAACTATTGTGTCGTATGCAAATAAACGTACTGTAGATGTTAGACCAGTTGGAATGTCATTAATATAGTACAGGAAGAGACTTGGTCCAAGAACTGACCCCTGTGGAACCCCTGACTCAACTGCAACATGCTCAGCTTTTTTCCCCCTCTAGAACTACTGCCTGTTTGCGATTGCTAAGAAAATTTTGTATCCAGTAATTTAATTCCCCCTGTATCCCGTAATGATGAAGCTTATTAGTTACAAAAGAATGTGAAACTTTATCGAATGCTTTAGAAAAATCCATGACCAAAATATCTGTTTGTTTACCGTTTTCCATGTTTAATGAGACATCGTCTATAAATTCTAGTAGTTGTGTTTCGCAGGATCTACCTCTGCGAAATCCATGCTGTAGGGGATATAAAATGTTGTGATTATCTGCATGTTTCATGATGTGTTTAACTACGATGTGTTCTAAAAGTTTGCAACAAATACATGTAAGTGATATAGGACGGTAGTTTTCAGGGTTATATTTTTGGCCTTTTTTGTATACAGGAGAGACATGGGCAGTTTTCCAGTCATCTGAAACAACGCCTGTTTTGATTGACTTCTCAAAGATAATAGTGAGTATGGGTGCAATTTCATGTGAAAGTTCTTTTAAAAATCTGGGTTTAATTTCATCTGGTCCTGCTGCTTTGTTTGGATTTAAGTTATGTAAAAGTTTTTGTATACCTTCTGTTTTTATTATTAATTTTGATATAGGTGGAAAAGGAGTATTCTGTGGCATGTTACACTGTTTGACAAATTCTGTATGAGAAATATTAGATGCTAAGATCTAAAATATTTTAGGCTGAAAATTGTCTCCCCTTATCACCAACAAAATCTGTGATCATCTGTTTAACTTTAAGACAACTAGGATTTGTATAGTAACTGTAGTAAGACTATACAAATCATTGAAGACATGCATGATACATTACATGTTCATGAGTGTTTTTGTAAAACCAGTGAAGCAGAAAGTAAAATTTGAAGTGACCAACTGCTATTTTTGAGCTTATAACAGCATCAAGATAATTACTTAATGCTCTTTCTAAACCGAAAGACATTCCATGTCATCCCGTATTGTCTTTGGTTTGAATTTTATAATTAATATCTCTATGCATACAACACTTAAATGTAGAAACATATTTCCACTTGAAATGTGTAAATTAATCAAAGTAAAAAATGTATAATCATAGTGAAAAATGATCCATGGATTATAATGAATGATTCTTCAGTATTCAACCCATATTTATCTACATACATGTATATATGTAAGCAGAAGCAGACATGTGTGCCGCATTCTTGCGCCTGTCCCAAGTCAGGAGCCGCTGGGCTTTGTTAGTCTTGTATTATTTTAATTTTAGTTTCTTGTGTACAATTTGGAAATTAGTATGGCGTTCATTATCACTGAACTAGTATATATTTGTTTAGGGGCCAGTTGAAGGACGCCTCCGGGTGTGGGAATTTCTCGCTACATTGAAGACCTGTTGGTGACCTTCTGCTGTTGTTTTTTTCTATGGTCGGGTTGTTGTCTCTTTGGCACATACCCCATTTCCATTTTCAATTTTATGTGTATTGTAAAATTAAATAATCTGATGCTTACATGTTACATGTACATACAAATGACCAGGATTCCGTCAAACACATTATAATTAACTCTTAAAACACAACTTTGTTAATATTCTGACTCTATATAACTATTTCATACATGTATATAATCAGGATAATTATTTTTTTTAGGTTTAGCTCTCCAGGAACTAGCCAAAGAAAAGCCACAAGCTAAACAAATAGAGACACATACAACAACTTTCATGAAAACTTTAATGGAAGTAGAGAAGAAAATGACAAACCATATTAACTACCTCACACAAGTTTCTACAGGTAAGTTTATTTATCAGTCATCTTTTGACTATTATACTACATTAATGATAAAGACTTTTTATCTAGAGAAAACATCAACAGACAGAATTTTATCCATTTAATCTTTTAAGAACTTCAAAGTGTATAACTTTTAACCTTTTAATTCTCATCAAAAATTCCTGAAAATGGATACATTATTTTGAAATACATGTATCCTATAAAAAAAAATATGAAACAAAATATGATTACATTTGTTCTTTTAAAAATCTTTGTTTCTATTTTTTCCCCAGGAACATGTAATCTACAAATATATATATAATTATAAACAAGTCTAAATTGAAAACAACAATGTTCAAACCTATGATTACATTGGAATAAAACCACAATTTTTATACGTGTGCATGTAAAACAAATTTTATCGTAGAGGGGTCTAAATACAGCTCAAACAGCATTTTCCAAAAAACCAAAATAGTGAAATAGTATATTATAACAAAACGCATTTGACTAATAGGTCGAACAACTGATGTTCTTAAACCCTGCTGACTGCCATTAAAGATTGCCAAATAAATTGATTACCGGTATATATTAAATTGAGAATGGAAATGGGGAATGTGTCAAAGAGACAACAACCCGATCATAGAACAGACAACAGCAGAAGGTCACCAACAGGTCTTCAATGCAGCGAGAAAAACCCACACCCGGAGGCGTCCTTCAGCTGGCCCCTAAACCAATATATATTAGTTCAGTGATAATGAACACCATAATAAACTCTAAATTGTACGTAAAATATATATATATCAATTATCTATCAGTATGTTTATGTCAATTATCTGTTTGTAAGAATCTTTTTCTTGGTGCAAAGATGGTATTTGAACATTTTTTGTGTGCTAAAATGTTATTTGAAATATTTAACAAAATTAGTTACCTGGTATACAAATTTAAGTTTTATGTCATTACAGCAATCAAATAAATGGATCATTAATTTTTCAAGTTTTTTTTGCCATTGAAGAGAATCAATAACAATTCTTACTTACTAGTTAACTTGTTATCAAATAAAACAAACAAATGATTCAGACTTAAACTGTCAACTGTTAATTTAATTTATTTGTTTTAATTACAATTTTGACTTTTAAAGGTCATGCCACTACAGATGAATCAATTTCTTTTCCAACTGAAATTCGGTGGAATTAATTCATAAGTCATTGAACTTTTATTTTATGAAATGGATTTCCTTTGCCTAGCTGTCAGTTTAAGAATTTTTCCTGTTGATTGTCAATATGCAGACAGTTTTATACAATGTGTATTGTTCCTGATTATTAATTGATTTTGTTTCAGGTCAGCCACACGAGGGATCATCATATGCAGCATCCAAAGATTTGACTCTAGCTTATCACAGAATAGATCATATCAAAAGCAGATTAGCTACTCTAGAAAGATTCCATCATGAACTTAGTCCTCAAAAACCTCATGCAAAGACTTTACAAATGTCTGACTCTTGAATATCATGTGACTCATATAGAAATGTTATAGATGATGCTCAATGTTCATATATGTGTTGTCTTGGAAGGATACAAGAAACTGACAAGAGTTTGTCAAAAATCCTAATATTTTTAAAGAACAACAAAAATGCATGTAAATGTGATCTGTGTGAGGTGTAAGATTCAGAACATGTACATATACACGCCATATTGTCAAGATTGTACAATAAATGCTTTATAAAGTCATCATGTCTTGATACTCTTCTTTTTGTCTTGGGGGTGGGTGTGTGTGTGTCCACTTCCTATATACAAGATGATATGACGTGCCGCTGGAATAGGTCACCTTTTCAAGCTTGAAAATATGTAAATAGGTCGGGAAAACAATCAGAAATATATGATTAGGCCACACCAATTTAATTTCTTGTTCTACAGATTTTTGGACTCCAAAAATTGGGAAGAGCGAGCGATTTGAAAATTTTAATAAAAAAATATTTAATTTGCAAATTTTAGAGGCGAAGCTTGAAAAGTAAAGGCGAGCGATTATAATTTTTTTTTGTAAATATTAAATAGTAGATTTTAACAATATTAAAACTTGATTTATCACTTGTACTTTGACATTTCTTTAATTTATGAAGTATTTTTTCCCTGTTAAACAAGAAATTATTGAATAATTAAATCTGGTCTATGTTTGTGTGACTGACAATGAGACATTTCTCCATCTAAGTCATAATTAGGTTCAGAACAACCCCTTAATGTTATAAATATCCCTTTTTTGAGGGGTCAACATAAGTTATAATATATTTTTTTTGTAAAAAACACTTTTTAGTACAAAAGGGCTCATATTTTCCCAAAGAACTACAATATCTATCTGGTATTAAATGGTCAAAACATGTCCAAGAATATTGTTATATATTCCAGGACTTTAACCATGTTAACACATTTACTTTAACAGTTTAATATTATTCAAAATAACAATGAATAAGTGGACCCCTCTTTTAGAAAAGTTGTTTAAAATATGATGTATTTCTCTTCTTTTTGAGTTAAAATTCTAAATTTTCAAAGATTGTGTATAGTAGCACTATAAAAATCCTTTGTATGTCTATTTTCTTTTCTACAACAGTAAAATGACCCCTTGTCTGAGGGAGGGTTGTTCCCAACCTGATATTAACAAACACAGGTCAAAGTACGGCCTTTTACACAGGGCTTTGATCCAGACCAAACAGCAAGCTATAAGGGACCCCAAAATTATTAGTGTTCACACTTCGAACAGGAAAACCAACGATCTAATTTATATATCCAAACGGGAAAATACCAATGAACCACATCAACAACGATAACTGCTGAACGACAGGCCCCTGAATCAATCAGGACAGGTGCACAAACCTGCAACGGGTATGGTTAGTTTTGTTCGCCAGCATACAAAATAATTGCAGTTGAAGGCAAATCCTTCAGAAGTTCTTTGTACTTTATTCTAACAAGCAACATTTTTTGATAGGGAATATAAGTAAGGGGGAAAGAAACCAATGTTTTGTTCTGTACAGGTATTTCCGCTGTTATATATATATTTCGGAGCACTCCCACCTGAGATAAATTGGTTTCATGCTGAAACAAATATTCTCACAGATATTAGTACAGGGTGGTGGGGTGCTTATAGGTTAAATACAGGTTAGACTGATTTTAAAAACAAATGTTGATATCTTTTTATAATATTTACAAGAAAACGGAGCGGGAAATGGACATGATTACATTTCCGGATGCGGGAAGCGGGAATATAAAAAAAAAAATAAAAAAATTCTGTTTTGAAAAAAATAGGTGCAGGCGGGTCCATCGAACAAGGAATTAAATTGGTGTGGCCTTAGGTCAATAAGTTCCCATAACTTCTTTGTCTGCCATCTTTCTTGGTGTTCCCGGCTGTTTTTATCACTAAAGTTTTCCCTTTTGGCACTTTGGTATTCCACTCTTACATGTACATTACACACCGTATGTAACCCAAACAATATGGGAAAAGGTTAAATTTTACCTATACAATATATGATTAGGTACAATATGTATACATTTTCAAAATTCAAATTTATATGAAAAGGGTGTGGTAACAGAACCCCAGCGACACCCCCTATCAATTTAAAAGTATTGAAGTAGCCCCCCCCCCCCTTTTGGAGCTTTTTGTAGACATTCTTGTCAACTGTTTCAAAAACAGAAATGAGCAGGTATGTATTATTATAACTTTAATAACAGTGTCCTTCTTTATGTTTTATCTACAAATATATAGCTTGTGCGGTTTTTTTTACCTTTCAAAACTGCAGTATTAAAGAATCACTTGTAATCTAGTTAGTAGAAAAATGGCCATCAATTGGTTTCAGCACATTTTCAACATCTCTGGTTTTGGAAATAAATGAAGCATTTTGTAAAGTTTGAAAATGGTCTGTTAGAGATTTGTTAAGCAGAACAAGTGACTACTGATTGAAGGAACCAGTTCCTGTTTAGCTCAAAAAAAGATCAAATGAGTTTTTCTCATTACTTGTCCATTCTTCTTTCTAATCATTGCCATACTTTTAGGAGTTATTGCCCTTAAATGACGAAATGAACATAAAATTTTAATTAGTTTGCATTTTTGAAAACAATGATTGATAGATAGAAACTTTGAATACCAAAAATGATCAGTAAGACAAGATCTGCATGTAAGTCCCATTGCCAAAATTGTTAGTCAACGTCTTAATGAAGTAATTGCCCTTTAATGACATTTTTTTGCATTTTTGTCTAAGGAAATTTGATATCAAAAGTGATCTGAGCTAGACAAAATCTTCAAAAAACTTAACTTGGCCAAATTGTCAATCCACTTCATTTATTAAAGTTATTTCCCTTTAATGATAATTTTTACCAAATTTGTTTTTGTTTTTGCCCATTAATTTAAAACTATTATAGAAACTTTTGAAAGCAAAAGATGATTACAAGGATCTACAATTAGTTGATATTGCTTAAATCATTGTTCAAATATAATTATAAACATGATAGATAAAAATAGAAACTTTTAAAATAAAAAATGATCAGGAAAACAAGTTCTATAATAATTGTCATACCGTTTCTTTTTACCAAATGCCTTCACATATTGGGCTGAATTTTAGTATGGGAGTCCACTGTGATGAGTTACAGATCAATTTTATATTTCATTCTTCTCTGCTAATTTTATCAACCTATCATTGTCAAATTTTAACTCCTAAAACTTCAAGGTTGTTTTGTTTTGGGGCTGTTCATGGTGTTCTGACACATCTAGTTTTTATTTGTCATGCAGTGTTACTGTATATGTACTTTGACTGTCAGATTTTAGACAATTGTTCAGACACATCTAGTTTTTATTTGTCATGCAGTGTTACTGTATATGTACTTTGACTGTCAGATTTTAGACAATTGTTCACGTTTCCCAGTAGCATACGTTTTTTTTACCTCGTAGGATATTA
>CM034350.1:22477214-22592214 GCA_019925275.1 Mytilus edulis
CATTAATACTATAGTAATTCATTAAGTCTTTCAAAAAAGAAAAAGCGTGTTTCTAAATTGATGGTTTACTTTTGAACAAACTAACCGAATTGGATTATTTACCAGATTTGTAATAATATGAACAACACGATGGGTGCCACATGTTGTGCAGGATATGCTTACCCATACGGAGTACCTACTGAGATCACCACCAGTTTTTGGTGGGTGTTCATGATGTTTAGTTTTTTTAGTTTTCTATGTTGTGGCTTGTGTACAATTATCTGTCTGTTTTTTTTTTCGTGTTTAGCCATAGCAATTTCAAGATGTGGTATGAATGCGAATGAGAGAACTGTCCACAAGAGACCAAAATGACATAGACATAAACAACTATAGGTCACCGTACGTACTTCAACAATGAACAAAACCCATATCGCATAGTCAGCTAAAAAAGGCCCCGATATGACCATGTAAAACAATTCAAAGGAGAAAACTAACGGCCTTATTTATATCAAAAATGAACGAAAAACAAATATGTAACACACCAACAAACGAAAACCACTGAATTACAGGCTCCTGACCTGGGACAGACACAGAAATAAATGATTTGGCGGGGTTCAGCATGTAAGTGGGATCCCAACCCTTTCCCTAACCTGAGGCAGTAGTATAACAGTACAACATAAGAACGAACTATAAAATCAGTTGAAAAAGGCATAACTCATCAGATGGACAAAATTACAGAAGGGTGTGGCCGGGTACTTTTTCATCCAGACAACAAAAAGACACTAGGAAAAGTTCTGAGAGTACTCGCGGTTATCTGACAGATAGTTCAAAGCCACTAACAACTAAAAAAAATCATGCATCTAACTTGATCTAAGACTAAACTATCAATCCGTGCATATCCAACATCCAATAGATTTAGTGTAAAGACGTCAGTTTGTTTTCGATCTTGGAGTTTGACTGTCCCTTTGGTATCTTTCGTCCCTCCTTAAGAAATAATGACAGACGTCAAAAAACACAACACACATTTGTTGGATTGTTGTTTATTTTTTACAAATTCAGGATTGAAAAAAGACAGTTAATAATTTTGAGTTCATTAGTAGAATGAAAAATTTTCCCGATTTTTTTTATCTTTTATTTTATTATTATTTTTTTCTACCGTAATTCGGGTCCATATTATGCATGTACTACAGTTTCAAGACAGACAGTACTAATATGGGGACGTTGTCCGAAATTACGGTAGAAATTTAAAAAAAAAAAAATCCAGAAATTTTCATTTTACTGAAGAACTCAAAATCGTTAACTTTTTTAAATTCCGCATCTAAGGAGAAATCTACTTCATCTTTCCGGTCTTGTTGGTGTGAGACATAAAATATATATATTTATCAGTGTAGTAAAATATAGGAAGGAACTCAATACCAATTCATTTTTAATAAACGTTTTATATGAAAAATACGTTACCTGATGACAGGATTTTTTTGGTTTAAATCGAATATGACGTCATAACTTTAATAACGTCACAACTAAAATCCCTTACAACAGAACCATAACCGGAATGTAACGGTATTTCCGCTTCTTTTTTCAACATACATGTAAACAAATAATGCATGGACTTTGTCCTCTTTTACAGGTAATGCCTGCCTCATGTCCCCTATAACAGGAGAAAAATAAATTAAATAAAAAAATCGGTAAAATTTTCCGAAATTTTCATGTACTATTGAACTCAAAATCGTTAACTTTTTTTGGTCACTTTTTTTAATTCCCGCATCTGCACAGAAATCTACTTTCTTTTTCAAGTCTTTGTTTTCATGAAACTTTGAGTCAAATATGTTTTTATCAGTCTAATATAAAAGAGCGACGAAAGATACCAGAGGGACAGTCAAACTCATAAATCGAAAATAAGCTGACAATGCCATGGCTAAAAATGAAAAGGACAAACAGACAATAGTACAAATGACACAACATACAAAACTAAAGAATAAACAACACGTATCCCAATATAATAAAGGAAGGAACGCAATACCAATTTCATTTTTAATAACTACTTGATATGAAAAAACATTACCTGGTGATAGCGTTTCTTTGTTTACATTGCATATATGATGTCATAACTTTAATAACGTCACAACTAAAATCCCTAACAACAGAACCAAAATCGGAAACGTTACGGTATTTCCTTTTAGAAATTAAAATATGTTTGCGCCTGTCCCAAGTCAGGAGCCTGGTCTTTGTTAGTCTTGTATTATTTTAATTTTAGTTTCTTGTGTACAATTTGGAAATTAGTATTGCGTTCATTATCACTGAACTAGTATATATTTGTTTAGGAGCCAGCTGAAGGACGCCTCCGGGTGCGGGAATTTCTCGTTACATTGAAGACCTGTTGGTGACCTTCTGCTGTTGTTTTTTCTATGGTCGGGTTGTTGTCTCTTTGATACATTCCCATTTTCATTCTCAATTTTCAAACTTCGTCCCCTTTCGCAGGTATTACCTGCCTCATATTAAAAAAACAACATAGTAAAAACTTTCTTTAAGGGCTATACTTCAATTAAGAATCGTTAGGTCGTCAATTTGGTGTAAATGAACAATATGTGACAGTAGATCTCAACAGTTTAAATAGTTCCCCATATGAAATTTGTTACTGTCTATACGGATTTTCTGCGGAGTACAGGTTATTAGGTTCATCAAATTTTTCAATACGAGCTTCATTACTGAGATTTGTGTAGACGAAACGCGCGATTGATTTTTTTTTTTTTTTTTGTATTGTAGATTTCAAAATTATCGGTTGTTTTGATCGCTATGGCATTTTTGAGGAATATCAAGGAAGTCCTATATCTACATCAAAGCAATGTATAACGGTTTGCAAAACTAAAGGCAAAATGTACGCTGCGACAAAAAACGTAAGTTTTCATATCGCTAGCTATAGTTAACAATCTTTCAAGTGCTCATTATTTATAAATTATTACATGGCATTTTCCATATTGGCCCTGGTATCAGCCCTAGACTTCCATATCAAGCCAGAGGCATGTTATAATCTATTTATCACATATTTTCAAACAATAGAAAAAAGATAGCATACACCAAGTTATGTTTGATTTTTCAACAAAAATTCAAAAAAACATTTAACGAACAAAATTTAAAAAATGTTTCACAGTGAGTAAACCAAGTTTTGTGAAAAAGTTTCCCACATAATTAACAAGTGTTACATTTCCAATTAATGCTGAAGAAGAATACACCATATCGCTACACAGTTGGAAAGCAAGTCCTTGGAAACGTCCGTTGTCGTCAAGCTTTATCAGCAACAATAGCAGGGGGAATTAATTAGGTGGCGCTACAGTCGTCCGTAACGTCAAAAAGTCCGCCAAATCAATCGGCTAAAAGATTGACGTTTAAAGTATTTTTTGCAACTTGTCATGCTTTTATTACAATTAAATTTTAAAATTTGTAGGTTTTGTGACCAATATAATTTCTTTACGACATACAAACATGACAAAAAATAGCTTTTTATTGCTATTCCTTTATCCAGTCAGTTCTAAAAAAAAATAGCCATCTTTTTTGTTCGCCAAAAAAATCGATTTTTCCTAATTTGACGTTTGCGTATCCAAATACAGAAAAGAACGGTTATAATCTTAAATGAAACCGGGAAACCTATTTCAAATTTATACACTGTTTTGAAGCCATCATTTTTTACTTTTATACATCAATTTTAGTGACCACCAGCCATGTCAATTTTTATCTGGTTTTAGCTACGTTTCTACTTCAAAACAGTAAAGTTTAGCTTCTTTTCATTGTACCTGTTTCAAAGTGCTCTAAAATACTGATTTTATTAAAGACATGAATGAAATTTTGATTAAAAGTTGTGGATTTTCACAATTCCATACGATACTTGTATTTTAAAGTAACTAAAACCCCTTTTGATCCCCTACACAAATTGACGGTGACATTGTTTTCTTTTTTCAACATACGTCATGTAACGTTTATAACAAAATATGTGTCAGGGTCATGTGCATAGTAAAAATTTACACATTGGAAAAATGAAACAACAAACAAAGATCTTCTTTATTGCGTTTAAAGCTAATTAAGCGTCTTGGAAAATTCTGACAGATCTGACAAACTATTGATAGCCTACTTTATGGATGGACAAAAGCACAAAAATAGCAACAGAAAATGCATTGCAAAGAAAATTCTGTAGGAAAAAAAACATGTCATATGAAAAAAGAAAATGAAGGTCAGTTAATAAAATCTTGCTTATATTATTATCTCTTTACTTAGTAAGCTATATTTCCATTCTCAATTTTATAGTAATAAGAGCAAAAACTAGCTTATCAAGCCAAGTCAGCCAAACAATGTGTTCTTACAAAATTGAATTTATTCAAATGGCAAATTCTTGTCAAATTTAAGCATCTTTGTTCATTATTGAAGTAAAATGCACAAAATTTGTCCCACCAGTTTCATTTCATTTCCTATTACTAGTATCCAGGTAAAGTATATATACAATACTTTGTTTATAAATATGTAATTATTTAAAGAAGCTGATACAGCAACCTTTTCAAGAGAAGAAGCCCCATTTTTTCCAAAAAGTTTACTTTCATAATCTATAAAATACCCTGAGAAATAAGACAAAGGGCTACTGTGCAAGCTAATCTAATAGTTTAATTTTACAATAATAATGATTCTGAAATTCAAAATTGTGTCACTTTCACTTATAACTTAAAGCATATATTTTTTTACAGAATTTCTGTCAATATTTTTGGTATAAAACTTATAAATCCCTTTTTTGTATTTTACTGTTCAGCTAAGAAACATAGGTTTGAGTTTAAAGGCTCTCTTAATTTGAAGAAATTTGTTGAGACTCTTGGTCACACTTTATAGAATATAAAATATATATGATCAGTACTATTTATTTAATAATTATATCAATTTTCAGAAAGATTATTGAAATTGTATAAACCATGTTTTATTGCATTAAATATAATCAGCAGTGTTTAAAAAAAATTCTACATGTAGTATATTTCATCCGCTAGATCTAATTTCTTTCAATATAGCTAGGTTTTTAATTTTACATGTAAGTGTCATATTATCCACATTTCTGAATTGTATTTTTTTTTTACTTCAGTAATATTTTGTCTTTTAATATTTACATTTAGTCCTTCTCTGAAAAATAGGGGGAAGTATCTCTTCTTTATATTATCATAACATAGTTATAAATCGAGTTTTGTTTATTTTCTTTCTAATTTTTGTAAAGTAAACTCCTTTTTTAATTTTTATGCATTTTGCTGGGTTTTTATTTTTGACTGGTGATATTAAGGGGAGATAACCACTTGCACAAATCGGCATAAAAACCACCGCTTCGGTTTGAAATCAATTTGACGTTTGCGTATCCAACATTCTATTGCCGAGATATTCATATCGAGTGTTTGTCTTAATGAGATGATTAATTAAATTTAAATTCAGCCCATCATTTTTAGTTTCCTCTTAAATATTTAGATTTTTCGTTCAGGAGACTTGACAATTTTCACCCAAATTCCAAGTTTGCAGATAAAATAAAGAATAAAGGACTTTGATTTGATGTGTGAGCTTTGACGAGAATAAACTATGGATACTCAAGATTAGTTAGGTCAATAAGTTTTTATTACGACAATAGTATTCAGTGAGTTAAAATGAGGTTTGTCTCATCCGTTTTTTTACTGAATTTTCACGGTCACGTGACTCTATTGTTGCTGATAAACTTGGGGTCAAACCGTGACCTGCTTTCCAACTGTACAATGGTTTGGAAGTATGTTCCGCTTTAACTTTTGATGTCATACAACAATCACTTTTCCCTTGTGGCGTCATATATTTTCTAAATTATTGATGACGTCAAAATTACGGGAACTTTTGTGATTTCCACCATAGATTTTTACTTCTTTTCTCCTACAGCAGATTCGTAACTTTCTAAATTCCTTTTTGTTGAATTCGAATTTTTCATTTTTTGTATGAAATCATATGCATCTTTATTTGATCTTTGAGAAACTCTCCTGGTCGTCTAGCTGCTTTGAATGACAACTTGTTTACAAATAGTTTTTGATTGAAAGGTTACCGAAAGTTAAACTTGGGGGCACGATATGGATTTCGAGGGCTGATATCGATATTGGCCCCGAGGACTGATAATCAACTTTGACTTCCGGCTATTATTGGCCATTGCAAAATCGAACGTATCAGTACAAAATATGTGATAAATATATTTCTCTAATTCTATGGAAATTTATCCCTTTCCGAACCCATTGTATAACAAAATTTAATCAACACGTGGTTGCCGGTGATCTCAATAGATCATTGGATGATTTAATGGGTCATAACCTTTTTAGCTAACTGGATGAATTAAAATATGCTTACAGGGTGGAGTTAAATATCGTAGCTGCTACGTATATTGTGAACTATTGAACGTGTAGCTATGGACTGGCTGCTACATAGATATTGATAGCAGCTACGTAGCGGCTACGTAGCTGCTATCAAAATTTATGTTACAACTTTTTTTTCTAAATCAATAGAGAAACAGATTCTTACATAGTTACTCGTTCATTATCGGCTTATCCAATCTCGATAGTTAAATTATAAAATTTAAAATTGATAATTTAACTATTTCGATTGGATAAATTAGATAATAATAAAAAAAAAATATATGATATACAGCACCATTGAATGGCGGGCTCTAGACGTTACGGGTACGTACAGAATGTGGCGGGTGTAATCGTCATGCGTGTTGGTACCTGCATCACTCCTCTAACCTGGTTGTAACATAAGAACAAACTAAAAAATCAGATGAATAGTGCTTGACTCGGCAGATCGATGAAAAAACAAAAGCACAAACACAAAGTATTGATCTGATATGGCTTAGCTTTCCTGGTGATAAATTTGAAAGTTTTAGTACAGTTCCAAAACATTTGGTAAATGAAATAGACCGACTGATTTTTGTAAGTTAATCGTGTATATAAATGTAAGTAAAGGCAACAGTAGTATGTTGCTGTTCAACAGTCATGAATTAATTGAGAGAAAACAAATCCGGAATAAACGAAAACCGAGGAAGACACTATTAGTTACAAAATTTTGATTTTTTTGAAATACTAAGGTTTTTCTACCTCAGGCATAGATTACCTTGCATGTTTATAGCAAAACTTTTAGGAATTTTGGTCCTCAATGCTCTTCAACTTCGTACTTTATTTTGCCTTTCTAACTTTTTTGGATTCGAGCGTCACTGCTGAGTCTTTTGTAGACGAAACGCGCGTATGGCGTATATATAAAATTTAGTTCTGGTATTTATGATGAGTTTATTTACATAGTGTTCAAGTGACCTATATGAAATTTACTTACCCAATATATACCGTATTACGTCACAAGCACAATATGTAACGAATTTATCTTACCGACTATCTTAACGTGTGGAATTTAGACTAGTGACCTCTCAAAATGAGCAAGTCTTCAATCCTGTGAGCATTAAGAAACTACTTCCATTGATCCTACAAAAACAGATGCAAACAATAACAACTTGTTAGGTTTAAATGTGTTTTTTTATTTATTTATTTCAGTTTTAATCATCAATTACTTCGTCTCTTGAAACCTTTGAACTTTTTCTCAGTACCGTTTTGTTTTTTTAAAGGGACATACCACCACTACTAACCGTGTATGAATAAAGCCCCGCATCCCCTCTAACCAAATATGGAATTTAAAGGGACGTAACACCACTACGAACCGTGTATGATATAAGCCCCGACTCCCTACTAACCTATAAATATGAAATATACGAGGTCTCCATGCGGATGATTTTAACCAATCACATTCCTAGAAATGTATAGGAAGTAAGATAAATCAAATATACACGCAAGAGGGAAACACATTACCTGTATATGTAAGAGGTGTAAGAGGAAAACAACGGAACACCAGAAACACTGAAGTGCAATAAGTATTGTAATACAGAACAACAAAAAGGAAAATTTTCAGAACATATTATGAATCAAAAACATGAAACCATTATAACGTATCAACCTCATTCCTTAACCAACAAAGAAGGAAAATAAACGCAAATCTACATCACAAGAAAAAGAAACATGAACATGCACTGGGATAATTTGTACTTTTGTCCAAAACAGTCCGAATAATCAAGTTGTTTCAATATTGCATTCTAAAATAAGTTTATTACGAAACGTATTTTATGAGAGGGAAATATGCGGAATCGATACTGCAGATATCTGTATAGCGTTGTAAACTTAATCATGGTAAGTTGGTTGTAAATTAAACATTTTAATTGTTCTTGTTTATTTCTTTTAATTTATCAAGACTGGATGTGTGTGTTATTGCTCAAATCAACAACCGAGTACGGCAGCTAATAAAAAGTCTAGCGTATTGCTTGCCCACTCCCACTTGTTCTCCGACATCTACTATATGTGGTGGAACAGATGAGACTAAAGTTCTTGTTTATTCAAGTAAGTTTATAATACAAATGAGTAGTATAAGGTATTGAAATGCATTTTATTTCATGAATTAGACCTACCAAATAAGACTATCACCGGGTTTGTTTTAACATGAGCAACATGACGGGTGCCACATGTGGAGCAGGATCTGTTTATACTTCCGGAGCACCTGAGATTACTCCAAATTTTTGGTGGGGTTCGTGTTGCTTAGTTTTTAGTTTTCTAATTTGTGTATTGTGTACTATTATTTGTCTAAGTGTTTGTCTTATTCTTTTCCCATGGCGTTGTCAGTTTATTAAAGAATATCAAGAATTCAAAAAACAAACGTGTTCAACTTGTACCTTTGTATTAACTGCTTCACAAAAGTCCAGTGTTACGATGTTTTAATCAAATGCCACAGTATCTTGTCTCATTTCTTGAATATATTTGCAGTAAATGGTGGTACCACTGCATATTTTTCTATGCCAATCAAGTCTACAGTAGCCACTGATCAAAGCACAATATCACCAACAAGCAAACACATTTCGATATTGACAACCACATTGAAGCCATTTACAGCACAAGTTTCATCGAAATACTGGCCGTTGGCTTCCACGTCTCATGAAACATTGAGATCGACTGTTGTTAATTCAAGAGATACATCAACAGGTTGGATTACGAAAAATCAAGACACAGACACAACTTCTATAGCTGCATATAAATCAAATCAATGCCAATGTTCCTGCAAGCTGAAAAGTAACAAATGGTTTCAACTTGGAAAAAGTGTGTCAAGAGACAGACTTCGAATTATTCTACAAAACTACATATTTGAACTGCAGAAGAATATAACAGTGGAGGTAAAGGAAACCTCTGCTTACTGGAATAAGAAAAGATCAGCCCAAGACAATAGAAAGTCGTGCAGTATTATGGGGTGGACTGCTTGTCTTATACTAGCTTTTCCTTTTGCATTAGTTTTATTTTCCGATCTAATGAATATATACCGACCTTAATAGACCACTACGAATGTACTGACCAATCTCCACTCATATCTATTTATATATAAGGTCAAAACATGGAGTGAAATAAAATAGTGTATTTTATTCTGATTTCTTTTTTAACAAATTTCTTACTGCATGAATAAAAATGTATGCTGAATTGAACATATGTGTTGATATAAAAAAAAATGCATCTTTTTGGGAATATCTATCCGGGAAAATGGAAGGATGTCATGTTTACTGGAAGTGTGACGGCCTAGTTAAAACGGCAAAAATAAGGAAACAAATAGTTTTGACTTCAGGTTAACGTTACTTTTTATTCTTTGTGGCATGACTCCATTTTTTTCACACTAGTACCTACATGATATGAACGGAAACACATGTTTCTTATAGCATTTCTTATTGTTTTATTTTAAAAGATCATCTGTTTTGCAAGTACGTATATGGAGCAGTCAATTACAAGACTGCAATCATAAGTAATACTACGAGATTTCATCAGCCAATGAATATAACTATGGCACCCATATCGTATTTGAAAGAACACTACACTTGCACATGATTTCTTTGCAAATATGTTTGTAGGGGAAAGTATAACAAACATATCGTATTTAAAGGTAAATTCAATAAGGGGAAGTCAATAAAACTGACAAAATCAAACATTATTTATCAACAGAACGAGTGGAAAACAACCACCATATATCTAATTAGTATAGTAATTTTCTTCGAAACACGAATGGTGGGTTAAACCTTGTTTGTATTTTAATTTGGCCCACATTTTTATGAAAGTTGTTTTAAGATAATCGGATCTTCACTTGACTGTTATTTCTGAATCTGTTTTTCAAATACAAGTCTTATCCTTATCGCTATCGTAAGGTAAACAAGATCACAATGTCAGACTGACAGGCAAGTATTATTACCTTTATTTTCCATATTTCGACTGCTTGTCTTGCAAGGTTTTAATATGGTATGTTATAACAACACAAGTCAGTATTCGCTATGCTGGCTTCGTGGGACGAATTTTTTTTTACACTGATATATATACATGAGTATCTGATATAAAAAACCTTATATATGTAGACCGGTATACTAAAGCCTTCATCGAGACGATTTGAAATATTTACTAGTATTTGAGAGCGAAACTCAAATGTTGTATTTATAAGTCAATAGGGAAGTTGATTCAATATATACATATGAAGTTTATTGAAGTAATATTCTACATTTCATTGTTTGACCGTCAAAAATGGAAAAATATGCATTTTTGAAGATAAATAATAACCATTTTGAAAGCAAAAATGTGATACATTCCACATTACGATTGCCAAATAAAATTGATCACAAGATGCTACAGTAACAAAATGGATCTAAATATGAATTTATTACTAAACAGAAAACAATAAACTTGTGGCCAAGATGATATGCCACAAACTTGAGGTGTCAATATATTTTTGTACAACAGATCCGGATTTCGACAAAAAATGTCTCTTCAGTGATGTTAGGGATCGAAACGGTATTTGGCAGGTCATATTATTTACCCTCAATTTTAGATAGACTCTTGAATTTTTTAAGTGTCAATATAGAATTAACGGATCATATAAACCGGAGGGAAAATAAGAAACAAAAACAAACGAAAAAATATAAACAAGTCTAAATTGAAAACTACGTTCAAACCTATGATTGCATAAAGAAACAAAAACGAGGTTGTTTCAGGAATTCCACACTGAGACCCCCCTTTCTATTTGCATCACATTACATGTACACCAAGTAATAGATTACACAAAATTAAGCCAACTAATAAATTAAAATCAAAACTTAGAATTCTGCCCGTGCAGAACGAGCTTGAATTTCCCGCCATTAAAAAAGGTGAACATGTAAATTGCTTCATTGTATTTTATTATTCATTTACAGCTAATACATTAATGCTAGCAAGACAAATCTTTGTTTTACTTGCTTGCTTTGCTTGTATCAATGTTTGCTCAAGCATGACAATTAAGATAGGCGGGGCTTCAGCTTGTATACATCACACTTAAATTTTATTGGACGTTATGTTAGAAGTTAAGGACACTAAATCTTAAAACATCACAGTCAAGATGACAAATATAAAGCGCAGTAGTAGAAATGGAAGCCAAAAAATTGTATTTGTTTTTTCTCGAAGATATGCATTTTCATCATCCAACTGAAAAGACTGTCGTCAAGTACTTTTAGTACAATAAAATAGCTGTTCGAACACACCTACTCTGATTTAGTGATTCATTACATAGGTATTTCATTTGATCCATATATGTCATCTTTTAGTGCTATTATTTTTTATGTTATAAAGTCAACCTGTAGCTTTGCTATATAAAAATGGTATAATCTGAAGCGAGATGATGTATCAAATGTTCTTTCTTTGTACGTTTTCAACACAAAATATTAATCTCAAACACACCCTAACATAAGAAGGTGCACTTGATTTTCGAATAAAAGGGATAACTTAAGTAGGGGGATGACTTTATGTATCCCTTTTATTTATTATGTCTATTGTTATTGAATATTGCGCACTTTGGCTTAATTTTGCTTGTAAACCTTCAAACTGATTATTCTTTGTTTATAGAGAAGGCGATAAGTGCTTTCTGTTATGTTTACTTTAGTAAGAAATTTTTTAAAAGTGAATAGAAACAAATAAAATAACAATTTTCTTCTCAAATACGAAGTGTTTTATTGTAAAAAAAACCCAACCATTTGCATAAGTTTTCAATTTATCTATTACATAGTTAGATGTCAAGTCGACGACATGGTTATCTATCAAGTTGGATGATGAAAATACCTCCATTTTTTTTAAAAATTAATACGGACGGAGAACATATCAATCAATAAGTTTACTTATTTCTGTGTCTGTCCTTCCATTACGTGACTCAAGAAAAAAAAAGAAAAAAATTGGTAACAATTGTATCAAAAAGAGAAAATCGAGCGAACCCTCTTATGTTAGGGTGTGTTTGAGATGAATAATTTGTGTTGAAAACGTACAAAGGAAGAACATTTGATACATCATCTCGCTTCAGATTCTATCATTTTTATATAGCAAAGCTACAGGTTGACTTTATAACATAAAAAAATCACAGTACTAAAAGATGACATATATGGGTCAAATGAAATACCTATGTAATGAATAATTAATCAAAGTAGGTAGTGTTTCGAATAGCTATTTTATTTTTCTAAAAGTACTTGACGACAGTCTTTTCAGTTGGATAATGAAAATGCATATTTTCGAGAAAAACAAATACAATTTTTTGGCTTCCATTTCTACTATTGCGCTTTATATTTGTCATCTTGACTGTGATGTTTTAAAATTTAGTGTCATTAACTTCAAACATAACGTCCAATAAAATTTAAGTATGATGTATACAAGCTGAAGCCCCGCCTATCTTAATTGTCATGCTTGAGCAAACATTGATACAAGCAAAGCAAGCAAGCCAAACAAAGATTTGTCTTGCTAGCATTAATGTATTAGCTGTAAATACTGAAAATAAAAACAACTCTTCATTAATACTGTAATACCCAGCTGCAGATTCAAAACATAATTTTAATTACAATTAATATCTTTTCTGCTGACTAGATCCATCATGAAGGCACACAGGAAATCGTAGGTGGCCTCCATTTTTACTGTCATGTCTACTTTTATTTGTTTATTTTTTATTTCTAATAAGTTTTAAACTCCAACCCGTTTTTTATAAATAAAAGTATTACTCCTTGCCAAGCAAGTCTGTTCTCATGACCGATAGCTTTAAAGAAGAAGACTTAGACAAACCAAAGTCAACACTGCAGGTCTGCTGCAGAAATACACTCCTGTTCATCTGTCTGACAGTAAGGGGACTTACATCAAAAGAGAGGCCACAAATTTGGATGAACTTAATATACAGTTTGTAAACCTGACTAGTTCCAGACTAAGGGAATCCATTTTTTATAGGTCAGGAACAACCGACATAAACGTACCAAAAGGTTCAAACTCATACACATTTATGTTTGGTTTGGTAGATGTGACGCTACAACCAAAGTAGGCAAATACCTGAAGCTCACATCTAGTATTCTGAAGTACATCAAGGATAAATTTGGAGATCTAACCCTAGCAATAAATGTATTCCGAAAAAAGAATACTTCACGAGTAACTCTTCTTGAAATTCCTCACTACTCAATTGACGCGTCACCCAGACCCTCACCCCTTCTATGAGGACGAATTAAAATTAACCAAACGACTTTACTCAATAAATAACCTGATACGTCAACTAAATAATACAGAACAGGCCAGATTCTCTCTTGATTTGACACGAACATCAAAAGTCAACAAAGGCAAAAAAAGCAAAGGCGCACAGTCACTATAATTTCAAGATAACGAAGCAAAACGGAATATACATGTAGGCTAGAAAATCAAAACTTAGATCAGACATGGAAATCACAAATATAAGCATGCAATGTATAAAGTACTTCCAGCGAATTTTCGACACTCGACATTATTCCACTATGACCCAAGGCGTTATTTGAAAAACCAATTACCAAGTATTTGCTTGTAACAGGTTGTACTAGTAAGTAGAATCGATAGTTAAGTAGTGGAACAATGGCCTGAAATATTTGTACGGTGTTTTGTGCAGCTTCGAAAGCAAATACATTGATGAAACTTTCAGTTTATTTGGTTCTACTTGTCAAAGGGTAGCTCACACTGGCATTTTCCGAAAGCAGAGTCAGTAGTAAGTGGTTATTGATTTCGTAATTTCGTTTTGCAGAATCTCATGTTTAATTTGTTTAAATGTTTAATTTGCGTCTAAAATAATGATATAATTATCATCCGGCACCAACACATTTTTTTTTTTCATTCTGCATACACTTGGCTTTGTAAATTCACAGACACATATAATCCACCTTAAATTTGTCGTTAAATCTCATGATACGTTTTTGATACACCAAGGGTGTCTTTTATACGTTCACGGAGTGCTGAAACTACACCAGGGATATGGTAGAAAAACGCTCCGCATACGTCAATGTAAAAGTCCAAGTAAAAGTCGAACGATTTCGATGCGTAAACAACATGTCTCAAACTTAGTCAACTTTTCTGTACGTCTGGTGCATATCAGTTTATACGCCAATTTGAGACGCCGGCATTGTGAAGACAAAACGCGTGTCTTGCGTATCATATTATAAGCCTGGTACCTTTGATTACTATTACCACTTTTGAACTAAATGATGAGGGGGTTTTACACGCAATTGCCTACCCATGTGGTTTTAGCACGGTCGGCAGCCAAAACTACATTAAATGTAACTACATTATATTTATAAAATTTTAAAACGCTCCTTGTATTGGTATACAAATATTTAAAACATGTCAAAACAAGTAAAAACACCAAATACCGAACTCCGAGGAATATTCAAAAGGAAGGTTCCCATTCAAATGGCAATTAAAAAAGTTCAGACACATCAAGCGAAGACGCAATCCAGATCGTATGCATGCATGCATCAACTTACCCCAAAACAGATTTAACAAGTGAAACTGCAAGCTACTGCTCACTGATGATACCCCCGCCGCAAGTGGATAATATTAATAATGTAAAAATATGCAAGTATTCGGTAAACAGGAAGTTGTCAAGTGATGAATCTGAAAACGCATCACATGGTATAGCTGACTTATATAAATCGTGAAACCAAATTTCAGAAATCCTTGTATTATTGTTCCTGAGAAAAATGTGAGGAAAAATTTTCAACTTGGCTATCAGGTGTAAAAATGATACAAGTGTTCGGTAAACAGGAAGTTGTCGAGTGATGAATCTGAAAAAGCATCATACGGTATAGCTGACTTATATCAAGTCTGAAACCAAATATCAGAAATCCTGGTAGTGCAATTCCTGAGAAAAATGTGACGAACAATTTTCAACTTGGCTATCAGGTGTAAAAATGATACAAGTGTTCGGTAAACAGGAAGTTGTCGAGTGATGAATCTGAAAACGCATCACACGGTATAGCTGACTTATATCAAGTCTGAAACCAAATATCAGAAATCCTGGTAGTGCAGTTCCTGAGAAAAATGTGACGAAAAATTTTCAACTTGGCTATCAGGTGTAAAAATGATACAAGTGTTCGGTAAACAGGAAGTTGTCGAGTGATGAATCCGAAAACGCATCACACAGTATAGCTGACTTATATCAAGCCTGAAACCAAATTTCAGAAATCCTGGTAGTGTAGTTCCTGAGAAAAATGCGTCGAAAAATATTCATGGGACGGACGGACTGACGGACTGACGGATTGACAGACAGAGGTAAAACAGTATACCCCCCTTTTTTAAAGCGGGGGTATAATTTAATTAACCATTTTTCCATTGTATTTTTTTAATAATTTGACTAGACACTCATATCCTGATATCGTCAGGTATATACGATACATTTTACATAAAATATGTTTGTAATTAACCGTATATTTTATTTGTCTGCATGCGTACTTCATAAGTAAAATCAGAATACCGTTCAAAGTACAAGTGTTGACACTAATCTTTCGACTTGTTTTTATTGGGGTTACCTAGCCTGTAGATGTATAATGACACAGCAAAATATTTTTATTTATTTAGGAAAAAAAATAAAAAAATATTTGATTTTGTGTATAAATCATAAAATTATTTCATATACTTTGTATTGATGATTACAACAGCCTTGTATTATATAAACACCATCCTATGCCAACTTGTCCTGGTTGGCTATCGGATAGACATATATAGATTGTAGTAATTTATTGATATGCACTCAGAATTGATGCATGGCATTTCACATAATAGACTTTAAGGAGGGGTCTGTAAATAACCAATTCCAAAACTTAATCAACTTTAGCACACAAATAATTGAATATAACTATTTGAGTTCATTTAAGCGACAAATTTGTAAAACGATGGCTCTAGAAATAGTGAAACCACTTTAAATATATATGCTAACGTCACATTTAAATATGGTCAAATTAAGAAATAATTCCTTCATGTCATGTTCTATGCTCATTTTAACATGGGTAGGCATTATATTTGTCGACATTTTACACTGAGCGTTAGCGAGGTGTAAAATGTGGTCAAATATAATGCCTGCCCATGTTAAAATGAGCATAGAGCATGACATGAAGGAATTATTTCGATTCAAATAGGACAAATATAGTATTTTTATAAGTCGAAGCGTACGAAATTACCGTAAAAATGTGTGGCTGTTCCCGTTTCCACTTCGAGGAATCTGTGCATTGCATTTCATATTTGATAAGTTTAAAAACTACTAGCAGGATAAACATATGTTGTTTCATAAAAATATATAATAAAAGTTTATATTAGCTGCCTAAATGTATATATTTTAAAGGATAACGATGGAAATAACGTTAATATAAGCAGTAAGTCCTTGCGCATGTGTCAAGCATATTTTTGTGCTCATTAGAACACGGCTTTGTTAACAAAGCGTAACAAGGAAGTCATATTAGAATCTGCCAATTTAATGGTAAAAATGGCGATAAGTTTGGTCAAATTAACAAAATTTCTTCGATTTTCTTAATGATATACAAAATCAAACAACAACATTAAAGTCCCGTGTAATGCAAGTTCTTTAATAAGAGTCACTTTTCAAAAGTTACGGTAACTGGTAATTGTACGTATACAATTAATCACAAAAAAAATCAAACTTTTGTTAACCCTTTTATTTTAAAAGAATATTTTCTGCTAGAAGTAATATAAAAAAACTACGAATTCCTGGCGGTAAATGTTCTTCGAATAGTATACATTACGTACAGTGTATTGATATCAAATTGAGGAGTCAGAATCATTATCGTCTGAATCATACGATATGACATCTGTGCCTTCATTCCTGAACGTCTGATTAAAGATCGAAATTACAGACCCTGTCATAGAAGAAATGGGTTCAGGAAAAAACACGACTTTTAAGTTTCCACAAATATCAGTCATCAATGATTGGATATAAGAGGATTTAAACATTTCTCCGATTATCATAACTTGCATATCACGTCTGTTGTCAACCATTTCCACAACTTTGAGCATAATTCTTTCAATTCTTTCTTTGACAACTTTCTCAAAGTAGGTGTTTCGTATCAAGATCATATTGCTTTCGAATATAACGTCGAGGTGATCATTTCCTCTACCTGTGGAATTCTTAAGTTTGCTTGAACTTTCATTGAATATTTTGATTACCGCTGATGACAAAGGTATTTCTTTTGGTCCACGATTGGACAATGTTTCCACTTGTTTGTCAAATTCGTTTGTCATGTTCCTTAGTTCTTCAAGTGGTATCAGGTTGAAGACTATAGTTCCAAAATATGTTCTCAAAATGTCAGGAAACTGATAAGGAAGATGAGAGGCGATCGTCTTTCTAATTATTATGTTATTGTTGTCGTTCAATACATCCGATACGTAAAACATCTGTCCTAAAATTAAAATATTGATTATTATCAACAGTTTTAGTATTAAGAATTTTGTGAAGATGGGAAGATGGGCAGTATGAAAAATATTTTTTGAAGCAATGGAATCAACCCATTATAAAAAAACAAAATATTGCCGTATTGAATTAAAGAAAAAAAGTAACACATAAATACCGAACAGCCAGAAATATTCAAAACATAAAACGTTAAACAGTAAACAAATTATATTGAATAAGCTACCAAGTAACGACATTAAAATAAACAATCGGAAGAATAGTTTGTGGTAGACGAAACGAGACTGACAACTCATAAGGAGAAAATAACATTTAGAAAGATATGCAAGGTTCGTTTTATTCACATATAACATTTTAAAACGCATAAATAAATGTAGTAATCTAAATAAATATACTGTGCTTTAAACACAAGTCAAATTCACTAAAATCTGCTAGATTTTATCAATTTATCAATGATTTAAAACTCAAATAATGTACTGAAGTGAATTATACAAATATGTATTTAATTTTCAAGGAACAGTTATCAAAAAGTAGGGCGTAAATGTACCATTTAAATTGAAACATAACAATGACAGAAAGCGCTTCGTCATTTCAATACTAGTATCCGTTTTAAGATACACATTGTTCTTAAAAAATCAAATTGAGGTGGAAAACAAATTTATTTAGAATGCTTCAACAGCACTTTAAGTCTATTATTATTTCTCACTTGTGTCAGAATATTAGCATTTTGTATTGAATGCTTATTTTCTTTATACTTTTTCTGTACACCAAATAATTCTATTACATAGCAACGATATCAGATGATTGGAACTGAATCAATCTTAACCGGATATTGTGATAATATAAAACAAAATATTGACACGCATAAAAAACACAATGTTAAAATGTTTATGCTTTAAAAAAATATCTTTATTTGGGTAAGTTGATGCATGAGTCGCATTGTTTCTTAGAAAGTGTGAAATAATGATCAAAGAATGTAAAGTAAAGTGTAAACACATCAATAGGAAGATTAGAGCATCGAGAAATTCGTACATTTTTCTGAGAAACTTTAAACAATTTTCACACTCATAGATATAAGAAGATGTGGTATGAGTGCCAATGAGACAAATCTCATCCAAAAAAAAATGGTCTTCAACACACAGCCATAGCTTAGGGGGACAAGGGGGTTTGAATAATAGCAAACAGCAAATTGGTTTAGCTTAAAACAGATAACAAGGAACTGAAAGGGGATAAAAAACAAATAACAGTAAACGAAATATTAAAGTCAGTATATCTGATTATATTCATTCGTAATGAAATCTGTTTTCTACGAACAAGTTTTTAAAATTATATAGAATTGGTTTACTCAATCTTAGATAATAATCTTTATGACCAAGCGACAAAATGTCGAGGGGTATATTAAATTACCCTGTCCGTTCGTCTGTTTGTCTGTCTGGGTTAGGATAAATTGTTTGTCTGGCTATCTTCCCCTACAGTTTCGAAGATACAATCTAAATATTTGAAGGTGTGCAGGGCCTTTTCTTTTGATATTTTTAAAATGATAGGTAGTTGAACTTGGTAAGACATTGTTTGTATTGCTAGTTTGATGAAAATATGTGATCTGCTTTATTTTATTATGATTTAAAAGAGGGACGAAAGATACCAAAGGGACAGTCAAACTCTTAACTCTAAAACAAACTGACAACGCCATGGCTAAAAATGAAAAAGACAAACCGAAAAACAATAGTACACATGACACAACATAGAAAACTAAAGAATAAACAACACGAACCCCAAAAACTAGGGGTGACCTCAGGTGCTCCGGAAGGGTAAGCAGATCCTGCTCCACATGTGGCACGCGTCGTATTGCTTATGTGATTAAAACTCCGGTAAATAGTATAATTCGGTAGGTCACATTCATGAAAGGGAAGGGGATTGTAGTTACGACGTAAGGAACATATCAGATATCATTTTGTGAAACGGTTATTCCATAACGGTCAACCAACTGGTGATGGCGTCCGTAAAATTTACGAAGGGATGATTTCAACTTCACCATCTGGAACTCTTGGTTTAATAGCTTCATTGTGAGCAGCAACCGTCTATCAAGAAAATCATGATAGGAAATGCAAGCACGGGAATATCGTATCAATTGGGCGATATATACCCTTTTTAACTTATTATTACTCGTATCAAGTTAAAACATTGTTGTGCTAACTCGTTTAGTTATAAAATTGAATAGTTGTACGTCGGTTTAAATAAAAGCATGTAATAAAATAGTACCTTCAATGTATACATTGATGAAGCCTGGTCTGCAGAATATTTCATCAGCTTTCGTTTCACTATTTTTAAGGAAGTGAAGCGATGCGTGTTGCTCAGTGATTATGGAAATCATAGTGTTTTTTATTCCAATCTAAAATTAAAGTTAAAAATATGATTAAAACTATTATCTTTCAATGTATCAATTCTTATACACCAGCATGTAATCATTGTAAGTAGTCATCAAAAGGACAATTGTTTTATTTTGTTTAAGTTATTTGAGTAGAAATGATCAATATCGAGAGGAATCCTAGAACTGAAATATAAGAAATAATGTGCTATTTATAAATACCAATAAATATACTACCCGCCACAGCCCGACTGAATTGAAAATAAGCAAAACTGGGCCTTTTTCAAAAATAAGCAATGACAAGTTTTAGTTATATATAATAATGAACGACTCAATAGTAATCAACGGTATAGATATGAAAGGTGAAATATACTGCAAGGGTAACAAGTTTTAATTTAGCGCAAAACAGTACAACTAAATGAAACTTGCCACATAACAGACTGTCAAACCGATAGAACAAACACAATATACAGCCAGATTTATGCAAAACAGAACATCAAAAACAATTACAACAAATAGCAGCCAAGAGCAACTACTGAATGATATACTGTTGACTTAACTTGAGTGGCAATACAAAAGATTTGGGCCTGCTTATGTGACGCGCGCAAGCTTTATGACTAAAAATACCGTAAAAAATCCAAATCCATCGTATGTCAACTTTAACTGACCGAGTTGTTTAAACGTTGATCTTTCAAACTCTTCTCAATTACTTATCACAATGATTAACCACTTATATTTTTTCAATATTTATTCCTATCACCCCAAAAAAGATTCAATTTTATTTTGACCTTGCATGTGTCTTTTTGTCTTCCGATATCAATTCTTTCACTATCAAATTAATCAAGTCAATCAAGTCGCAATACTTGTCCACATATACTTATTCCTTCGAGATGACTCAGGTCATTTTCCTCGATATACCGAATGACAGCATGATCTCTATATATTGTCTATTGATAACCTATTTATGTTATACGTTTTTAGCGTGGCTCTGTATCAGAATTCCCGCCATTGTTTTGGAGTTCATTTTCTGTACCCTTTTCTTTCCTCTTCCTTTTTTGCTGAAGTGATTTATAGAGTGTCCATTTGTCATTGTTGATATAGTTGTTGTTTTAATAGTGACCAATATTATAACACAATGTCGACCGCTGTACTACATTATTATTATTTTTTTATCTATTATGTATGTGTTTTTTGCTAACATTTTATTTTTCAATATAATGGAAATCTATGCGACTGTCAAACAAGTGAGAGGTTTTAGCTACCTATAAAACTAGGTTTAATCCACCATTTACTACATAAGGAAATGCATATACCAAGTTAGGAGTTTAACAGTATTTGATTTGTTTGAACATTTGATTTTGCCATCTTAGTTCGGTATATTTGTCAAGAACATGTTACATTTTCAATGTGCTTTGAACTGCTGTAAAAAGCACCATAACGTTTAAACCTGCAGTTATGGTTACATAACTATGGATATAATTTCATTAATTTCGTTCCACATTATTTTAACAACTTCTCATTTCGACGCTATGGGTGAAAAAAATTAAGGGAAAATGATACGATCTTAAAAGAGCTTTATTTAGCTGAACATGTCACTGAAATTAGATATTTTAATTCATGATTCAGAATCTGTCCATTAAATTATCATAAAGCACTACAAAACAGTAAAAGTCTCAAATGGCCTTGTCTTTACTCGACTATACTGATTTATAAGCGACAAGTCTGAATTGGTCTGAATCACTCGACTCTAGTCTTAACAATTCTCGACTGAACAGATTTGTTCTTGACCAATATCTTTGCCTCTGAAAGTAGTCTGAACTAATACTGAACCAGTATAAAACAGTCATAACCCCTTTTCGACCTGTACTCCGCCTATTTATTTTAGTTTAAACCATACTCCATCAAAGATCTGAACAAAACTCGACTGTTAGAATTTTTTTTTAACTGATATGACAACGGCTGCAATAAGATGAAGATGTAAAAATCTGTTTATATATTTTTACATTTCAAATCGTAGTTCATATTTCTTGCCAGGGGAAATAACTGATGTTAAAAAAAATTCCTTAATTGATGAAATACAATAGACAGATTCAAACATAGTCCATGGTTGTTTAAAACTTGGTCGGAAAAAAAAAGATTGAGTAAAAAAAAGTACAGCCGAATACAGATATAGCCCATTTCTGACTTTTGCCTTTTTTTCGTGGAGTTATACAATTATTTGTTCATGTTGTACATACATAATTGTTTGTTCATTCAGTGCCATAAGCAAATATTAAATTATACTTTAATAAAGAAGGACGACGATTTCGCTTTCTGTGGACTAGGAGGCTTTTGAAAATATGAATCATGGTCTACATGGTAAACACCGAACCAGAAATATTATATTCGTTGGCAGGATGTAAATATGTATTCGACCCCCCGTGAATAATTATCAAATACAACAGGCTTATAATTTAATGCGCCAGACGCACTGTTTCGTCTGCATAAGATTCTTCAATGACGGTTTAAAAATTAAGAAGGCCAATCAAGTTCAAATTTGAAAAGTATTGATAACCCCGAATTCCGATAAGTTATGCAAATACGGCTAAAGTTATCTTGCCTTGGATGAAAAAGCTACAGTGTAGGTAATGTTTGTGTAAGTGTCTGAAAATAAAGTGACTTAGCACCAGGTTGTATTAGTTACAGTGTGCTAGTGACGTAATAAGATATACATATATCGTCAATTAATTCCATATGGGGTAAGAGCATATTTCCATATATAATTTACTGACCACATATATATCATATTAGGTCACTAGCACACTGTACCGAATTAATCTTACGCCGATCTCAACATATGATTTTAAGGCTAGTAGCCTTCTTCCATTTGTCTTCACGAAAACATATGCCAACAATAATAACAAGCTTACTTTAAATCTGTTTTTTTTTTAATATATTTCAATGATTAATCATTATTTATTTTTTCTGTTGAAACTTTTCAGATGTTTCATGAACTTCGTGGTATTCTTTTAAAAGGGAGGTAATATCTTCACTAACAATATACTAAAATAAACCCTGTCTGTTTGCTTTAAATGAAATTTAGGCGATTGCTTTTAACCAATCATATGTTTAGAAATGTTAAGGATGAAAAATAAACATATATATTCCTTTTTAACCTCTTTTTAAATAATCAAATATATATCTTAAATTAATAAAAATCAATTCGGTACAAACAACTATACTCACTACAGTTTAGATAAATCCTTGAATCTACTTAAATTGCGTACATTTCATAATTCTCCCAGTACACATTGTATAACTCTACCAGTATATTGTACAATATTTATCAAAGGAACCAGGCTTTTAATTATTTGATACCCCAGATGAGGGTTTTGTCTACATAATACATATCAGAGACGTTCAGATGAAAACAAAGATGAAAAGTCAAACAAATATAAAGTTGAAGAGCATTTTAATATTTCAGGCCATTTAACCGTTTTGACTACGGTGTCACAGAATATTGTTTCGTTGACGTAACGTGCGTCTGGCGTACATGTAAAACTAGAGGCTCTAAAGAGCCGGTGTCGCACTTGGTCTATGTGAATATTCAACAAAGGACACAGCTGTATTCATGACAAAATTGTGTTTTGGTGATGTGTTTGTAGATCTTACATTAATAAACATTCTTGCTGCTTACAAATATCGCTTATCTATAATGAACTTATTCCAGTAGTTTCCGTATAAAATGTTAGTAAAAATTTACATATTTGATGAAAATTGTTAAAAATTGACTGTAAAGGGCCTTCTCAGGGGGTCAATTCACCATTTTGGTCATGTTGAATTATTTTTATTTTGTTGTACATTATTGCTGTTTACAGTTAATCTCTATCTATAATAATATTCAAGATAGTAAAAAAACCAGCAAAATTTCCTTAACATTACCAATTCAGGGGAAGCAACCTAACAACCGGTTGTCCGATTCATCTGAAAAATTCAGGACAGATAATTCTGTCAGATTTGCTCTAATTTTTTTAGTTTTTGAGTTACAAGCCAAAAACTTAATTTACCCCTATGTTCTAATTTTAGCCATGCCGGCCATCTTGGTTGGTTGGCCAGGTCATCGGACACATTTTAAATCTAGATACCCAAATGATGAGTGTGGCCTAATTTGGTATAATTTAGCACAGTAGTTTCGGAGGAGATCTTTTTTGGAAAAGATTACTAAGATTTACGAAAAAAAAATGATTGCAAATTGACTATATAGGACAATTACTCCTAAAAGATTACAAAAATTTACGAACAACTGGTAAAAAATGACTATTAAGGGCAATGACTCCTTAAGGTGTCATCTGACCATTTTGATCATTTGACTTATTTGCAGATCTTACTTTGATGAACATTATTGCTGTTTACAGTTCATCTCTATCTATAATAAAATTCAAGATAATAACCAAAAACAGCAAAATTTTATTAAAATTACCAATTCAGGGGAAGCAACCTAACAACGGGTTGTCCAATTCATCCGAAAATTTCAGGGTAGATAAATCTGGACCTGATAAACAATTTTACCTCCGTCAGATTTGCTCTAAATGCTTTGGTTTTTGAGTTATAAGCCAAAAAATGATTTTCAGAATAATACTTCAATGTGCTTGGATAAAAGGTCATTTTAAAATTATCTATCTAACTTATGTTAATTTTGTTTCTTTTCAAACAACCATTTCTTCTGCAATTTATTAAAAAAAATCAATTTGACCAAAAACTGTATAAATTCTGCATATTTAGGGCTAAATCACAGCACATTAGTAATAAATTGATAAGCTTCAAGTTTTGATACGTTGTAGCAACTTACCTTTTGTATTTCAGGGAAAAGATTTGATCTGAAGCATTCGTCCCAACCTGTTGGAGTTTCAATTACCCAATATATCAATTCTCTTGGTATACCGAGCATGCGAATCATCAAGTCTTCATTCAGTTTGTTCTGAATTTTCCGAATAGTCTGGATAACAACATTTCTCATAATTTCAATATTCTTCACTGTTTTCGTCTAATAAAATAGTATATGAATACAAATAAATATATTTTAGCACAAAAATACAAATTAATTCTGGTTACTTTTATAAATGCACCCATAGACAGTAGGATACATGGGAGTTAACATGTATATAGAATGTGAACGTGGATGTGTATTTATACATCCCGGTTGATGAGATCTTACATGATCACACAAATAATGCTTATTTTGTATGTCCTTGGCCACTAATTCATGGTTCTCATCATAACTCGGAAAAGACCTCTGGGACGTCCTAGTGTACTAGTAGTTGAAGAAGGTCTTCCAATCTTTTGTCTTCAGCTTTTTTTAAAATAGATTGTGTCATCGTCGTCTTCAGTCCCTGTCGTATATTGTTGTAATGACCATAATTGTTTTTCAGACAGCCAACATAGACCTACATGTGGGTTTCCTCATCAGACGAATGAAGAATTGTGATATTCCTGATTTGAAACAGGCATGTCGAAAATAATGAATTAAACCGGGTTTTATAGCTAGCCAAAGCGTTCACTAGTATGACAGTCACTTACAATTCCATTGTATTGGCAATAATGTGTGTACAAAACAAACGGACATAATAGGTAAAATGTAAAAAATAAGGTTACAGCAGTAAACATCGTTTTTTAATTAATCACTATATACAATCAACTAAAAGGTCAATATAAAACAGAAGATGTGTTATGATTGCCAATGATACAACTCTCAACAATAGACCACATTAAAAAAATATCAACTATATGTCACCGTACAGCCTTCGTCAATGATTAAATTCCATACTGCATAGTCAGCTATAAAAGCCACCAAAATGACAAATTTAAAACGATTCAAACTAGGAAACAAGAAATAAAAAAAAACAAAAAAAGCATATAGACAAAGCAAATAAGCATAAACAAAAGACAAAAATATATAATAGGAAATTAACACAATGACGGGTAAGTAGAGTCACGTTAAATTCAAATTACCAAAAATAGACTAAACTTTAAAAGAAATAATTTATAAAGACAAATTAAAGAATCTTATATTAAATAATGAAGATGACAAACAACTCATCTAATTTGAGAGGATGTATTAATGGTTCCCAAACAGAAAAGGTGGGACTGATAACGGAAATAACATCATCAATATACCCTTTGTGTGAAACTAAATAATCTATCTTTGATTTCCTTGACTTTTTTCAAACCTTGAATTATGGAAATAAAAAGTACATACAACAGTTAAGGTGATGAAGTTAAATGTTGTTCTCAGTTATAGAGGCATTACTCATGAACAGTGAAACAGTGTGCACAACAGCATGTTTTGGTATTTTCCAATATCTAAAGCGGCAAAGCACAATAACAGTGATATCTATAACACCCACATTTTAACAAGTACGGTTGGAGTGGTGCAATCCAAATTCAAGTTGATTTTTAGTAATAGTGATTTTGTATCAGTTTCAAAACAATTGGCTGATGCTAACTAAAGAACGGAAACAAATTTTGTGACGCATGGCCGTACAAACTGACAAGTGTATAAACCAATGACAAAGCTGCATTGGCATATAAATCTAATAATAATTAAACGGAGAAGAAAATATAAAAATATACCAGGTGGTAATATACATGAAACTGTATACATTAACGTGGGAAAAGCGAATACAAAAGAAAAAAATATCAATTAATAAAACAAGAGGCTCTTGAGAGCCTGGGTCGCTAACCTTCGTCTATGTGCAATTTAAACAAAAGACACAGATGGATTCATGACAAACTTGTGTTTTGGTGATATTGATGTGTTTGTAGATCTTACTTTACTGAACATTCTGGCTTCTTACAATTATCTCAATTTATAATGAACTTGGCCCATTAGTTACCGGATAAAATGTTTTGTTCAAATTTACAAAGTTTACAAAATTATTAAAAATTGACCATAAAGGACAATTACTCCTTAAGGGGTCAACTGACCTTTCTGGTCATGTTAGCTTATTTGTAGATCTTACTTTGCTGAACATTTTTGCAGGTCACAGTTTATCTCTATCTATAATAAAATTCCAGATAATAACAAAAAACAGCAAAATTTCCTTAAAAAATTTCAATTCAGGGGCAGCAACCTAACAACCAGTTATCAGATTCATCTGAAAATTTCAGGGCAGATATATTTTGACTTGCAAAACAATTTAACCCATGTCTGAATTGCTCTTTATGCTTTAGTTTCTGAGTTATAAGCAAACATCTACATTTTACACCTATGTTCTATTTTTAGCCATGGTGGCCATCTTGGTTTGTTGGCAGGGTCACCGCACAAAGTTGTTAATTAAGATACCTCAATGAAGATTATGGCCAAGTATGGGAAAATTTTGACCAGTAGATTTAGAGGAGAAGCTTTTTGTAAAAGATTAGAAAAAATAGGAAAAATGGTAAAAAATTACTATAAAGGGCAATTACTCCTCAAGGGGTCAACTGACCATTTTAGTCATATTGACTTACTTGAAGATCTTATTTTGCTGAACATTACTGCTGTTTAAGTTAATCTCCATCTATAATAATATTCAAGATAATAGCAAATATACGATATCGTTTCCTTAAAATTGCCAATTCAGGGGCAGCAACCCAACAACCAGCTGTCCGATTCGTCTGACAAATTCAGGACAGATAGATCTTTACCTGATAAACAATTTTACCCATGTCAAATTTGCTCTAAATACTTTGGTTTCAGATTAATAAGCCAACATCTACATTTTACCCTTATGTTCTTTTTTTAGCCATGGCAGCCGTCTTGGTTGGTTGGCCGGGTAACCCCACACCTTTTAAAACTAGATACCCCAATGATGATTGTGGCCAAGTTTGGTTTAATTTGGCCCAGTAGTTTCAGAGGAGATTTTTGTAAAAGCTAACGACGGACGACGACGACGAACGCAAAGTGATGAGAAAAACAGTGGGGAAGAAGTATTCACAATCTAATAATAATACGTTAACATGGAACCGACAACCCCTTTATAGAATATTTTCATATTTATAAATCATCTTCTTCAGGACGCCTTAGTTAAAAAATGTATACATTCTATACTGAATGCAATTCAAAAAGAATACTTTCGACGATTTACGGAAAACAAACAAAAGAAGTCTAAATTTATTCTTTTTAAATTATCTTCGAAAATATGAGTAGACACATATATTTCTTCATTTTTTACTTAAAAGGAAGTGTAGAGCAAAAGAAAATAACAAAAACAAAAACGCAATTCAATAAACTTATATTTTAGTCTTTTAGTCTGATTAAATGATCTTTTATAATATGAGGATGGCATTATTCTGTGAAGAGTAACAAAAAAAAGGAAAACTGAAAAGATAGTTTTTGGAATAATCATATATTAAATAAGGCTCGTTGCCTCTCAAATTTAGAGTAACTCTGTGATCAATTGGAAACAGCTATGCTACCAATATCTGTAGTTTTAGTTAACTTCATACCTTTGAAGGTCGTTTCTTCCATTCCTGAATTCGGTTATTTGTTTCTGCTGAAAATTCGCTATAAAATCTCCAATTTTCTTCGAAATCTTTATATTTGGGCAAGAGCAGCTTTAACTTATTTTCTGCATCACTTCCAAAAGTTATGTATGTATCATCAAATGAAATGAGTAAACTGCATTTGTCTTGAAATATTTTTGTTAAATTAAAAGCAGCTGGTATTGTTTTTGTAATTGTAACGACATCTTTGCTGAATGATAAAGAAAGTTCAATTGTGCTTATTCCAAACTTTAATACAGCAATAAGAAGTTTTCGCTTGGATGTTCCTTGATCTGCAAATAACATAATATTTCTGTAACCTTGATGGAATATTTCAAAACTTTATATTCAATATAAACCCATATTTCTTTTACTTTTTTTAACTTTTTTTGTTTACAACAATATTAGCTACCTTTTTTGAATACTCAAACAAGTCCGGAGCAAGGAACACATGTGGGTGCTCTCCTCTTTAGCTTGCAAAATTATAAAAAAACAAGAGAGTGGATCTAATTCCATTCACCCCGTATTGAAAGGAACCGGAAAATATGTGATCTTTTTAGAAAAATGGGCTGCTTTATATGTAGAGAACTAGCTTGTAAGTAACTGCTAGTAGTCCTGTGTAAATCTATGTATCACTGTCATGTTGCTTGATTTCTTTTGTTACCTATTCTGACATCGGACACGGACTTCTTTTAAACTGAGTTTCACTCTGCTTTTAATCTACATTTGCTATATGTACAGAGAGATTTAGTGTTCTCCAAAAACATGTTACCCCGTTTGAATGGTTTTACACTAGTAATTTTGGGGCCCTTTATAGCTTGTTGTTCGGTGTGAGCCAAGGCTCCGTGTTGAAGGCCGTACTTTAACCTATAATGGTTTAATTTTTAAATTGTTATTTGGATGGAGAGTTGTCTCATTGGCACTCACACCACATCTTCCTATATCTATTAACCCCGCCACATTTATGCGTTTTTTTAAATTCAGGGCGTCTTATAGTTTTGGGTGTTTTTGTTTGATATTAGTTCATTTACATCTTTTGGAGTTCAGTATAACGTCCATATCCACTAAGCAAATACACATTTGAATTCTGGGCCTCCGGATAAGTTTTTTTTTTGCTGTGTTGGAGCTCCACTGGTGGCTTTCGGCTGTTTGTTTTTGTTCTTTGGTCGGGTTATTGTCTCTTTAACACATACTCGATTTTCATTCTCAATTTCTTTCATTATGATTGTGGTATTTATAATTAGAGTTATTAAATATTTGCTGTTAAAGTTGCTGTCCGTAATATTTGTACAGCATTTTATTTTAATTTTTTTCTTTCTATAAAGTCAAATAAAAAGACAAAAATATGACTGTTTCCGGTTAACATTATAGTTTTCTTCTTTAAAGTTATACGTCTACGAACCTAAAGCAAAAGAACATGTGGATTTATCATAATTTTATACCAGTATTAAATCTTAAACTAATAAATAATTAATCTAATTCAAAATGTCATCAGATTGGTTTAAAATGAGCGTAGCAAACCGTTGATCAGATGTAAAAAAAAACCTGCACTATGTGCCTGTCCCAAGTCAGGAGGCTGTAATTCAGTGGTTGCCGTTTGTTTATGTGTTACATATTTGTTTTTTTCTTTCATTATTTTTTACATAAATAAGGCCGTTTTTCCTCGTTTGAATTGTTTTACATTGTCTTATCCGGGCCTTTTATAGCTGACTATGTGGTATGTGCTTTGCTCATTGTTGAAGGCCGTACAGTGCTCTATAGTTGTTAATGTCTGTGTCATTTTGGTCTGTTGTGAATAGTTGTCTCATTGGCAATTATACCACATCTTCTTTTTTATATTCATTTGTTTCCTAAGTTTAACACTTTTAGTTGAGCCAATATCAGATCAAAACGTCAAATTGGCAATTGATCAAGGGTCATGGATCTCACATCAAAAGACATAAAGCCTAATACATATGGATAAGATGAAATCATATCAACTTATAAAAACCTACAGAGCACTTCGACAAACATATATTAGAGTTGCTTCAAGTCAGAACTTACACTTTGTTTGACACATTGTTTTTTAATAGGGTTGCAGTTTCTGAGGAGTTACGATATCGAGTAAAGTTAGAAAATCACCTGACATTAAACCCTTTAACTCTGTTTCGTTTCTATTGTCCATGCATCGCGTTTCTTTTAAGGAATCACACTGTTCTATATAATATTGTTTAATAAGACACGACCTTTTTTCTTCATTGTAACACGAGTAAGATTGATCGTTGAAAAGCATATACTGTTTGCTTCTCCGTGTTGATATGTTTCTTCAGCTCGTTTTTTTTTTTTGAATAATGCCATTTGTATCGTTTAAAGCGACTGCACAATTTATCAAATGTAAAAAGGGAAAAACTGTTTTTGTTTTTTTAAGAATTGGACTTTGATTAAAACTTACCTATCCATTGCGCTCTTTCTATTCCAAGAGACATTTTTTCCAATGAAATAAAAGTGTGCTTGTCAAGATCTGTTTTTCCACCTGTATACAATAAACTGCACTCATCGCATATCCGAATTCCACAATTATAGCACAAAACATCTCCTATTTTCTTTATTTCACAAATAGCGCAAAAAAACGTGCTATCGTCCTCTGAGGTTAATGATTTGGTCTTGTGTCGCAACAGTTCTACAAAATAAAAATAAAATTGATGCAACATTGATACTGTAATGCTCAGATATATAAAAAAAAATATTTATGCATGTATCTGTATATAATTTTGAGAAATTCTCTTCGATATTTGAGGTTTGAAATTGTGTTGGTAACCCCTTGTCTTTTTTTCTTTCTTTTATCTAAAAGAACATTGTTTGAAATTAGATAAAAGACGCACCGCTTAGGCAATATAAAAATATATCACTGTGTCTAAACCACACCGGCAAAATTTGTTCGGACTCGATGGTATCTAACATCCGGCACAATGACGGAACATTAATAGACAGAAGAAAGCTAGGTTTCTCCTTATTTTCTTTTTTTTTTATGATATAGAAGAATATTTATACATATACAACTATTTTCTATTGTGATATGCAATATTTACTACACCCGTTCTATATTAACGGAGAAATAAGTAAAAATGCATGTCAAAATGACGAATTGAGTGAACCTTGCCTCGAAATTGCTGTTTAATTTCTCGTTAAATTGTTCACATTGCACCGAAAGAAAGGTACGAGAAGATAGACACTGGCACGGAGATTGCAAAGCTTGTTTTTTATGAACATCTCAATATTTGTATTTTTGAGTTTGGAACGAAAGAAATGGGTCATCTCAAAATGGAACTGGCCGGTTTCGTCAATGTTTACCACCCGGTTTGGTCATAGATTTTTCACAATGCATAATTCCTACTCTTATAGAACACAAATAATTTTAATTTTACTTTGCATTCAAACATTTTTAACAGCAGAATACATATAAATGAAGGTTATAATGCATTTTTTATATGAATTATGGAAAATATGTTTAAACTTGAAGTTAGAGTTAAACTTTACGGTCTTATAAAATCGAAACACACAATTGTTATGTGATTTTTTCCTCGTACAATAGGATGGACACCTTTATAAGTAATCTATACGTCTTCTAGATTCGCCACTTATATTATAAAGTATATACCGAATTGAAATATTGTAAGAAATAAGAAAACAGGGAACACCGCGAAATCTGATTATGTGAGGCTGATTATGTTTATTATAAACATTCTCATTTATATTTTTTAAACAAGCAACACTAAGTGATTCGAATTCACAGCTTGAACTACATGTATTTGTATAAAGCTGCATACTTTTTGGTGATGTTTTAAATTTTGTTTATTAAGCGTAATTTAGGTGGTTTTTTTTTTTAAAAAGGGGGTCACATATTGCGATGTATCTCAAAACCTATATAAAAAAATATCATAATGTTGATGTTAAAAAAATAATTATAATTAGAAATCAGTGTTTTCTATTGAGTATTTATATTCCATTTAAAATTAGTTTGAGAATCAGTGAAATAACGGATACGTCTTTCATTAGGAAAATGTGTAGTACTATATAATTACCTAGTATGTAAATAAATGTTAACACGCCAAGTTTACTTTATAATAAATATATAGTTAAATTCTTTCGAAAGACAATGTTTAGATCCGTGTAAACGTTGCTTTTAATAGATTGTTGGTTTAAAAAAAATATAAAAAACCGGGTGATATATTTAGACGAAACCGGGTGATTGTTAGTAAACAACAATGACGAAACCGGTGTATCTTTATTTGACATGACCCTTTTCTTTCGTTCCATACACAGAAATACAAGTATTGAGATGCTCATTATGACTAGTTTTGCAATCTCCGTGTCAAGGCAAGGTCCACTCAATTTGTCATTTTGACATGCATTTTTATTTATTTCTTCGTTTATATAGAACGGTTGTAGAATATATTGCATATCACAATTGAAAATAGTTGTATATGTATAAATATTCTTCGATATCATAAAAAAATAAGAAAATAAGGAGAAACCGAGCTTTCTCCTGTCTATTAATGTTCCGTCATTGTGCCGGGTGTTAGATATCATCGAGTCCGAAACAAGTTTTCCGGTGTGGTTTAGACACAGTGTATAGGATGTTATTAATAAAAATATTTATACAACGTCTATCTATAGTCAACGATTGTTCCCACGAGGGCGCTGGATCGTTACAAGTAACGATATATGTACACAATCAAATAAATTATATAAACGCCTAAAAAGTGTACACAACAACACCAATAACATAAAGGGACCATAAATGTAATCATAAATGTTATCGGATAACATATATCCTTCATCGGTATATATGATTGTGATGTTGAATGCATCATTTATCAGTCTACCTAGATTAAGCTGTTACTATCTTAAAATTTATACAATAATTTAATCAAACCGAACATTCAGGTAAGACGCTTGCACAATTCTAAAAATTTGTAAAACACTACATATGTTATATGACTAATTACAACAGAGAGTTCAAATATATGCTTTAAATAAAAAATATAATTTGCGATATGAACTAACACAATTCTAAAGCTTAAACGGTGTTGACAATTATGATGTTGCAAGAAAGATTGCGTCAATGGGACTTCAAAATAAACAGCACTGAACGGTCTTAATTTGTAAAAATGTCAGATTTGACACCGTAGAGTATATTAAAATATAATAATAAATTTTGACTAAATTAAACTAGTTGAACGTAGCTTGGTGCTTATACATCCCTCAAAAAATTAACAATTTAAATTGTTATATTCAAGTTGCTGGTGATCCGATGAATAACTCTGTTGTAAAGTTGTCACCGGCTCAGACGTTCTGAGATAAATATATTTACATGCACACGTATAAAAATTGGGGTTTTTATCCAACGCAATCATAGGTTTGAACGTAGTTTTCAATTTAGACTCGTATAAAATGTATATATATGTTACAGTGAATTTGTATAATCAGTGATTATGTAGAATCCCTGAAATTTTCAGGGATTATGTAGAATCACTGGCTAGCTTAGGGATTATATATAATCACTAAAATTGTTAAGCATTATGTATAATCACTAGAAAAAACGTCAGGGATTATACATTATAACTGAAATGAAGAAATAGTTTTGCTTTTAAAGAAAATGTATAAAAGTCAAATAATTTAATCTATAAAATCATAATAAAACATCATTATAAACATAAATTGTAAAGTGTTAATCAAAATGTATCAAATGATAACCATTCTTTAAAATGTCAAACACAATATATTAAAATAATAATTCGTCCTCATCAATCAATATTATATTTCTTTCCTTGTATTGACCTCATTCAAAGGCTATAATTTTATAATATTGGACACAATTCATTGAAATATTGAGCACAAGGTTACAAAAACAATCTTTTAATTTTTACAAATTAAAATTTCGATGGCATGCATCGACCATTGCCTTGATGTTTTAAAAGCACGTTTATTTGCTTTACATCTGTTTTACCACAATATCCACATTTAAAAAAAATATTTTCTTCCACATATAGAATCAGATTTTACGACATGCCTTAGAGTAAAAAAGATCTGAAGGTAACCCCCTTAAAAAAAGGAATCAATAACCTTTTTTTTCCTATCCTTTTTATGACTTTATGTAAACAATTGCTGTTATGTTTGTGGGGTCTCCATTTCCTTTTTTAGCCTGTGAAATTGCTATGAGAATACTACACCAAATGCTAGATTCCTTTAAAATTTTGTTCTATTTGTCAATCCTTAGTTCTGCCTGTTTTTCTATACATTTAGATGCGTACTTTCTCTCAGTTTGACTTTAACTTTATCTGAAAACCCTGTGTTGGTTATATCTTTAAGACCACTCTCTGTGTTTAAAAGAATTATCTGGTAAGGACTATGAAAGGAAAAAAATGACAATTTGTCTTTATTTAAAAACAATATCAAACAAAGGATCCTTAAATTATTGATAATCCCTGAAATCATATTAGGGAATCTGTAGAATAATTATTCAAATGTTCAGTGATTATGTAACATCACTGGTCATTTTCAGGGATTATATTAATTACTAATGATTTCAGTGATTCTACATATTCCCTAAAAAATCAGGGATTCGTCATATTCCCTGATTATACAAATTCACTGTAACACTGCAAAATGGATCTTAAAATAAATTTAATACTAAACAGAAAAACTTTTTAAACTTGTGGCCGCGATGATATGCCACAAACATACGGTGTCAATATATTTTAGTACACCAGATCCGGATTTCGACAATAAATGTCTCTTCAGTGATGTTAGGGATCGAAACGGTATTTGGAAGGCCATATTAGGAGTATTCTCATTTTTAGAAAAAGTACCCTAATTTTTAGATAAACTCTTGAATTTAAAGAGTCAATATAGGATGAATGGATCATATAAACCGGAGGGAAAATATGATACAAAGCCTAAACAAAAAAATATAAACGAGTCTAAATTGAAAACTACGTTCAAACCTATGATTGCGTTGGATAAAAACCGCAATTTTTATACGTGTGCATGTTAAACAAATTTCGTTGTAGAAGGGTCTAAAAACAGCACAAACAACATTTTCCAAAAGACCAAAAAAGTGAAAAAGTATATTTCAACAAAACGCATTTGACTAACAGGTCGAACACCTGATGTTCTTGAACCCTGCTGACTGCCATTGGCGATTGCCAAATAAAATTGATCACAAGATGTAACAAAATGGATCTTAAAATAAATTTAATACTAAACAGAAAAACTTTTTAAACTTGTGGCCGCGATGTTATGCCACAAACATACGGTGTCAATATATTTTAGTACACCAGATCCGGATTTCGACAATAAATGTCTCTTCAGTGATGTTAGGGATCGAAACGGTATTTGGAAGGCCATATTAAGAGTATCCTCATTTTTAGAAAAAGTACCCTAATTTTTAGATAAACTCTTGAATTTAAAGAGTCAATATAGGATGAACGGATCATATAAACCGGAGGGAAAATATGATACAAAGCCCAAACAAAAAAATATAAACGAGTCTAAATTGAAAACTACGTTCAAACCTATGATTGCGTTGGATAAAAACCGCAATTTTTATACGTGTGCATGTTAAACAAATTTCGTTGTAGAAGGGTCTAAAAACAGCACAAACAACATTTTCCAAAAGACCAAAAAAGTGAAAAAGTATATTTAAACAAAACGCATTTGACTAACAGGTCGAACAACTGATGTTCTTTAACCCTGCTGACTGTCATTGGCAATTGCCAAATAAAATTGATCACAAGATGTAACAAAATGGATCTTGATATACATTAGATACGTCACAGAAAAAAAAAATTGTTAACTTGTGGCCACGATGTTGTGCCACAAACATTGGGTGTCAATATTTCTTTAATAAACCAGATCTAGATTTCGACAATATATGTCTCTTCAGTGATGTTAGGGATCGAAACGGTATTTGGAAGGCCATATAATTTACTCTCAATTTAAGATTGACTCTTGAATTTAAGAGTCAATATAGGATGAACGGATCATATAAACCGGAGGGAAAATATGATACATGCCCGATATATATATTTATCATATGTTTAGTAGTAAATACAGTAGTTTTGCATATGTGATAAATAGCCTGCTGTTTAATCCATATCGCGCAACTTTGATGCGCACCCTTTATCGCATACCCTTTATCACACCCCTACCCTTTATCGCACCCCTACCCTTTATCACACCCCTACTTTTTTTTTTTTTTTTTTTTTTTTTTTTTACATAAAGTCAGTTTTATTTATTTTTTGCTCAAGAAAAATTTTCCTCAAAATAGGTCATTTTGTTTTAATGACGTCATTGTTTTGTATGTAACGTCACGAACGTCAAGTTCTTTATATTGTATGTGATGTCACGAACGTCAAGTTTTCATATTTTTTGGCACACTAAATGCAACTATAAAAAATACAAAACACACAAATAAATACAATAATAAACAAAATACTTTTTAAAACAGCAGCACACCAAATTGTAAGGTAACTATGGTGCTTCGAATAATTGAGCAGTTCTTTTAGGCCTTTGAAACAAGTAGAACTGAGGGTAACCCAGTGCTATGGATCAGAACACAGTTCATAAAATATTATACTCTTCTGTTGAAATATATGATAAAGCGTATAATACATGGCAAAATCCGTATCACATGCCGTATCACCCTCGACCAATATCATCCCTCGGGCCTAAAGGCCCTTGGGCTGATATTGATGTCTCGGGATGATACGACATATGATATGGATTTTGCCATGTATTATTCTCTCTCTATATATATATATATATATATCGTTCAGCAGTGCTGTCTATTTGGTAATTTTACAGACGTTATCATGCGTATACATGTTATACCATCATAATTGTCGTTCCCGATACAGTTTTAGAATTGTGCTAGTTCAAATCGCACATTATTATTTGTATCTAAAGCATATATATGAGCTCTCTGTTGTAATAAACCATATAACCTATGTCATGTTAACATTTTTTTAGAATGGTGCAAGCGTCTTTACTGATGTTCGGTTTGACTTTTTTTATTGCATAAAATTCAAGATTTAGTAAAAGTTTAATCTAACGAGACTCGAAGATGATTCATTTCACATCAGAATCTGACTGACGAAGGATATCTGTTATCCGAAATATTTATAAATAATTACATTTATAGTTACCTTTTTTTGTATTTGGAGTTGTTGTGTACACTTTTTTAGGCGTTTCATATAATTTATTTATTGTGTACATGTATCGTTACTCGTAACGATCCAGCGCCCTCGTGGGGAAAATCGTTGACTACTATACAGACGTTTTATATATATATATATATATATATATATACAACTCGTCTAAACATCAACCCAACAATGTTAGATCATATATATATATATATTAAAAATTAAATACACAAAAAGAGTTTTAAAAGCAGCATTGTCTAGCGCTTTAATCCATCTTGGGACTTTTCAAGACTATGGACGTCGTTATGAACGTCGTTATGGGGAACACATTAGTATTATGACGTAACGTCATTGTTCGTAAAATATTAGTAGTATGACGCAACGTTATTGTTCATGTAACTACTAAGCATTAAGCTTGGCGTCAAACACTTTTATAAGTTTTCTTTCTAGTTCTTTACATGAACAATAACGTTGCGTCATACTACTAATATTTTACGATAATGCGTCGTAAAGCAACTAACAATCAATCAACTATCCACCAAAGTTCAAATTGAGTGGATGTAAGGCATTAAAAATAAGGCACCTCATACCGTTTATTCGTTTTAAAAAGAACAACATGAAACCCTCTAATTAAGCAAACTAACGACCTAATGTATAACAAGACAATTTATCAAAATCCAATATGAAAGACATGCAACAACGACGACAACGACTTAACTACGGGCTCCTGACTTGTGACAGATACATAAATAATGTAGCGATTTTTAACATTTTATGCATTCGTGGGAGCCGGTAATTCGGTTGTTTTATTTTTTGTTGTGAATCATAGTTCGTGTATTTTAAAATATTTTATTTTTATTTTACATTAATCAGGTAGCTATAGTTTCTTAGTTCGAATCGTTTTACATTTAAATTTTATTTTAACATATTTTATTTTGGTTTAACATATAACAAAATGGATCTGTCAACTTAGATAATCCATTACTAAAAATAATAAGTTATTATATTATATAAATATAAGTATATAAGACGGGCAACAACAACATTCATACACATTTATATAGGTCTTTTTGTTAATTTCTTTTTGGCTTTGTATCATTGTATAATGATTCCAACCATTTTTAACTGTTTAATTTAATTAGTTCTGAAATAATAGAATAGAAAGGATAGGGCACGATCGGGTATCCACCCATCTGTTCATACACAGCAAAAATAAAACTAATTGAACAGCTCTTCTATTTATTTTGTTTGCGTTTTAAAACCACTGTCCCTGGTAAAGTGTCCAAGGATAACAGGGTTTACCCGATCAAGTACGATGTGTGGCAGTACTAAATGCATGAGGCTACTTTTTCTTTTATAATTGTATCTACATAAACCAATGATATGTTGTATTCTAATAAAACGTCCTTTGCTATCATACTTTACCTTTTGATTTGACTGGAATATCTCTTATCTTGTGATCTATACACTCCGGAATTTTCGTATGCAAATCTGCACAGTTTTCACACAACATAAGTGAATCACAGTTGGTACACATAAGTGAAGCATCTGTCAGACTGTCATGTTCCATTTGACAAAACTCTTTGAAAAATAAGAAAGAAAGAAATAGATAAACAAAAACCCGCAAAAAATGTTTTATGAACGCCTATACTAGATTTCCTTTTTAATAACAAAGTTCGTGGCAAAATAAACTCATATCGAAGAACCGAGCATTAATAATTTACTTAATAGATATTTTGAATGTAAGTATGATTTTACATTTCATGAGGCATAGTTGGTTCCCAGGGAATGCAATCGTGTTTTGAATAACACATCCTCTAAATGGAACAAATATGTTGTCAATCAAATAATAAAGCCTCTTGAAAATGATAGTTTCAGAGAATGTCTTTTAAGAAGCAAAGCAGTTTTTACAAAGTAGGATTTATCTCTCCCTTAGAAAGCTGAAACATATTTTATTGTTTAAAATGGCAAAATGGTCAGACACAAGTTTTACAACTTAACAACGTCATCTCCAAAACATTAAAAAAATATACACATTAATTTATGAACGCATCAAATAATTAAAGCATAAAGACATGGAAACAAAAGGAAACTTGTTGAAGCGAATCAATGGATTTGAATCGAGTGCAACAACGACGACAACGACTTAACTACGGGCTCCTGACTTGTGACAGATACATAAATAATGTAGCGATTTTTAACATTTTATGCATTCGTGGGAGCCGGTAATTCGGTTGTTTTATTTTTTGTTGTGAATCATAGTTCGTGTATTTTAAAATATTTTATTTTTATTTTACATTAATCAGGTAGCTATAGTTTCTTAGTTCGAATCGTTTTACATTTAAATTTTATTTTAACATATTTTATTTTGGTTTAACATATAACAAAATGGATCTGTCAACTTAGATAATCCATTACTAAAAATAATAAGTTATTATATTATATAAATATAAGTATATAAGACGGGCAACAACAACATTCATACACATTTATATAGGTCTTTTTGTTAATTTCTTTTTGGCTTTGTATCATTGTATAATGATTCCAACCATTTTTAACTGTTTAATTTAATTAGTTCTGAAATAATAGAATAGAAAGGATAGGGCACGATCGGGTATCACCCATCTGTTCATACACAGCAAAAATAAAACTAATTGAACAGCTCTTCTATTTATTTTGTTTGCGTTTTAAAACCACTGTCCCTGGTAAAGTGTCCAAGGATAACAGGGTTTAACCGATCAAGTACGATGTGTGGCAGTACTAAATGCATGAGGCTACTTTTTCTTTTATAATTGTATCTACATAAACCAATGATATGTTGTATTCTAATAAAACGTCCTTTGCTATCATACTTTACCTTTTGATTTGACTGGAATATCTCTTATCTTGTGATCTATACACTCCGGAATTTTCGTATGCAAATCTGCACAGTTTTCACACAACATAAGTGAATCACAGTTGGTACACATAAGTGAAGCATCTGTCAGACTGTCATGTTCCATTTGACAAAACTCTTTGAAAAATAAGAAAGAAAGAAATAGATAAACAAAAACCCGCAAAAAATGTTTTATGAACGCCTATACTAGATTTCCTTTTTAATAACAAAGTTCGTGGCAAAATAAACTCATATAGAAGAACCGAGCATTAATAATTTACTTAATAGATATTTTGAATGTAAGTATGATTTTACATTTCATGAGGCATAGTTGGTTCCCAGGGGAATGCAATCGTGTTTTGAATAACACATCCTCTAAATGGAACAAATATGTTGTCAATCAAATAATAAAGCCTCTTGAAAATGATAGTTTCAGAGAATGTCTTTTAAGAAGCAAAGCAGTTTTTACAAAGTAGGATTTATCTCTCCCTTAGAAAGCTGAAACATATTTTATTGTTTAAAATGGCAAAATGGTCAGACACAAGTTTTACAACTTAACAACGTCATCTCCAAAACATTAAAAAAATATACACATTAATTTATGAACGCATCAAATAATTAAAGCATAAAGACATGGAAACAAAAGGAAACTTGTTGAAGCGAATCAATGGATTTGAATCGAGTGCAAGTTTTACAGTATATAAAACACAGACACCGATTTTTTTGTGTGGAATTATCCATGCACAAATCTTTTCATGTGTAGACATAACTTTAAGCGTTAATAAGTATTATTAGCTCTCCTGGACCGAAGGGCCTAGGGAGCTTTTCTCATCACTTTGCGTCCGTCGTCCGTCGTCGTCTTCGTCGTCTGTTAACTTTTACAAAAATCTTCTCCTCTGAAACTACTTGGCCAAATTAAATCAAACTTGGCCACAAATCATCATTATTATATCTAGTTTAAAAAATGTGTCCGGTGACCCGGCCAACCACCCAAGATGGCCGCCATAGCTAAAAGAGAACATAGGGGTAAAATGTAGATTTTGGATTTTATCCCTAAAACCAAATCATTTAGAGCAAATCTGATATGGGTTAAATTGTTTATCAGGTCAAGATCTTTCTGCCCTGAAATTTTCAAATGAATCGGACAAACCGTTGTTTGGTTGCTGCCACTGAATTGGTAATTTTAAGGACATTTTGTCCGTTTTTCGGTTATTATCTTGAAAATTATTATAGATATAGATAAACTGTAAACAGCAATAATGTTCAACAAAGTAAGATCTACAAATAAGTCAAATGATCAAAATGGTCAGATGACACCTTAAGGAGTCATTGCCCTTAATAGTCATTTTTTACCAATTTTTCGTACATTTTTGTAATCTTTTACAAGAATTTTCTCCTGTGAAACTACTTGACCAAATTTAATCAATCTTAGCTACAATAATTATTATGGTATCTAATTTAAACAAGGTGTGCGGTGACCCAGTCAACCAACAAACCAAGATGGCAGCCATGACCAAAATAGAACATGGGGGTAATTTTCAGCAAATTAATATCTACAAATAAGTCAACATGATCAAAATGGTCAGTTGACCAATTTTTATTGCCCTTTATAGTCAATTTTTAACCATTTTCATTAATTTGGTAAATTTTGGTAAGTTTTTACAAAATGTTTTTCTCTGTAACTAATGGGACAGACAAGTTCATTACAGATAGAGCAAATTGTAAGTAGCAAGACTGATCAGTAAAGTATGATCTACAAACATGTTACCATCACCAAAACTCAATTTTGTCATGAATCCATCTGTTTCCTTTGAATAATATGCACATAGACCAAGGTGAGCGATGCAGGCTCTTATAAGCCTCTAGTTTATGATTTCAAACAGTTTTTATTACCATTAAATATCAATTACCTTGAAAAATCTTTTCAGCTGTCTTGATTTCAACAATTATATGAGAAGTCTGTTTATGTCGATCTGCACATCTCGTACATAAATTCATGAAGCCACATGTTTGGCAAACACTATCTGCATTTGTTTTAGTTTCATGATTTTGTCCACATAGAACTGCAATGAAGTATTAATAAAAGATTAAAACATTAAATATGAAAATTCGTTCTATTAGGACACAATTCGTTCGTTACCTAAACTTCTGTGTTTGTCTAATTAAAAAATCAATTGAGTGAATTTATATTGTAAGCTTTTCATAAATTGTTGGTTTTAAAGAATAAAAAACCCGGGTGATATATATAGACGAAACCGGGTGATTGTGTAGTAAACAACAATGACAAAACCGGTGTATTTTAATTTGACCTGACCAATTTCTTTCGTTCCATACACAGATACAAGTATTGAGATGCTCATAATGACTAGTTTTGCAATCTCCCTGTCAGTGTCTATCTTCTCGTACCTTTCTTTCCGTACACTGTAAACAATTAAACGAGAAATTAAACAATATCGAGGCAAGGTTCACTCAATTCGTCATTTTGACGTGCATTTTGACTTATTTCTCCGTTAATATAGCATATAAAATATTGCATACTAGTATCACAATAGAAAATAGTTGTATATGTATATACATTCTTTGATATCATAAAAAAATTAAGAAAATATGGAGAAACCTATCTTTCTTCTGTCTATTGAGGTTCCGTCATAGTTCCGGATTTTAGATACCATCGAGTCCGAACACATTTTGCCGTGGTTTAGACACAGTGCGATAATGTGGACAATATATCCTCACATCTTGAAACATGATTAACTGACATATCGAGTAAATTTATGTAACACTCCCAAACGTGTCCTTCCCCCCAAATGTGTCCGATTCCCCCAAACGTGTCTATTCTCCCAACACTTGTCCGTAATATTCAATATTCCCCAAACGAGTCTGATTGCAGAACCCCCAAACGTGTCCGATACTTGTTATTCGCTAAAACGTGTCCACTATTACACGCGAGAATGTCTCACGTCTTTTGGCGCTAATACTTGTATGTCTTGAATGAAATCGATAACGTTTACGGCAATTCTATTAAGAGGAAGGCAATTGATGAGGTAGCCATTGATTAGCATTAGTTTGTTCAATGGTTGTTAATGATGATCATAATTGCAAATTTAATCTGAATCATATGAATCAAATTTTGACTAGAATTGCTTATTGTCAAGTTACAAGTATTTCATGCTCAATAATAGCGACCATACAAAAATATAAGGGTAATTGAATTAATTACTGTGTAAATTATATGAGTATTATAAACTCCGGTGATGTCTTTTATATCAATCCGACGGCGATCGTTTAGAAAAATCTACTTCCATTTATTGAACAGTTCTGATATTTCAAAAGCTCAGTCAAATCATGAACTGTTATTCAGGTTTTTTTTTTTAATTTAGGTTTCGAGCTTCACTTAAGACACACGATTAAAAATAACGTCCAGTGCCAAATATTTCATGCAGTATTAGATCGACATCATGTTAAAAAGTTAGATAGGTTTTACAAATGTATTATCATACCGGGAGCCAGTCCACATTTGTCAACACTGGTATCGCGCAGTACTTTGATAGTGAACAAATGTATCCTGTGGAATTGTTTGGTAAAACTCCATGGACAATATGACCAGCCACAAATATTACAATAAAGGAGATATCGTTGATAACAGAAACAATCCTGCTATGAACAAAGGGACTGCTGTGTTTAGTAGCGGTTTCTAAGCGAAGAGGTGTAGTTATACAAATAGATAAGTGTCCTAGACGAAGCACATTTTACACGGTTAAAGATGATATAACAGACTTCTGTTTTCAAATAAACAGACACTAGATCAGAATGGCACAATACAAATTATTTGTACTAATTGCAAATTAAATTTGTACTGTATCTATTAGTTTTAGACTGTTGATCGCGTATTTCAAGTTGCAAGTTTTAATGTTTTAATGTTTTTACAGTTGTAGTGTATACATTATCATTAAACTTTTGATTGCGTATTGTCCATTTGCAAGTATTTCATGCATATTTAGAGAGAACATACAAGTTTTGGGGATTGGACACGTTTGGGGGGTAGTTGAAAAATGGACACGTTTGGGCGGCCATACATGTTTTCAGTTCAATGACGTCGATGTGGACACATTTAGGGGAATCGGACACGTTTGGGGAGAAGGACACGTTTTTGAGTGTTTCATATATGTGCTTAAACATCCTGAAACTGAACTAAGACAAAACGGAACTGATCTTATTAACTCCAAAAACTCGAGTTAAGGAATTTTTGAATCGTCATCAGTTATTTGATGGATGCATTTGTTGTGAAAAATCTTGGTGTTTATTTTGATAAGACATTGAGCATGGAAAAACAATATAATGCCGTCACAAAGTCGTGTTACTTCCAAATTCGGAACATTGGTTGAATTCGTTAATATATCATCGATAATGCCTGTAAAACTTAAGTCTTTTTGCTATTCACGTTACATAAAGACTACGGAAACGCTCTGCTATATGGGGTACCTGTGCGTGCGATGTGAATCATACAAAGAGCGGTAGGATTTGTTAAAATGTGATCAGAAATTGTAAGTTGTTGCGGACCTTTAACATAACAAACGAACACAATTGTTATATGGTACCTTATAGTGTTTGTTACGTGATCAGACTAGATCGGTGATTAGTCAGACCGGAAGTGTGAGATTGTCGTCAGGACGAAAGAGTGTGGCAGCTTTAAAAGGACGGTTAGCTGTTACTGAACCTAATGACTTAAATTGAACATTTACTAACATTCTCAACTGTTTTTTTGTTGTACATATTCAATTACCAATGTAAATGATAAACAGATTGATACGTTTACTTCTTGTGTGTTACAGTGGCGACAGCGTTGTGGATGGAGCGGCAATCGGGCCACTAGCGTTTATTGTGACTGATTCACGTGGTAATAATTTTGACTGTTTCAGAATATTTGAACAGCCACCTGACTTTAAAATAGAATATTGTATTGTCCGTGGAGCCACAGTAAATGAATTAAAAGACGTTTTCTAACAAAGACTTAATAGTGTGGACAAAAATAGATGTATCCCAATAATCGTAAAAGTTGCAGTTGGGATAAACGACAAAATTTATTAAAAATAAAAACAGGGAACGTTAGCTAGTATATTCAGGTGCTAAAGGTCTTTAAATATACGAGAAGATGTTAGAATTTAAAGCAGCTGTTAAACAGAAATTACCAAATGCTTTAGTCGGTTTTATAACTGTGCCACCAATAAGTTTTAAGAAAAATAAGGAACACTGTTTTGAGAATAAGAAGTTGTCAGTTTCAGAGATATCGGACGATGATCTGCTCAAGTTTCAAAAGGATTTAGAAAAGGAAGTTGAACTGTTAAATGAAAAAATAATTTTTGGAAATTGAGAAAAACAGTCAGGAAATTTAAAAGGCTGCCGCACAATTTCTTGGCACAGATCAGTTTGCAGGCTTGGAAAAGTAAAACGATGTAAAAAGTATCAAAATGTATATAAAAACGATTTTCGAGAATTGTATGACGGAATACATGGTACTTCGGCTATTAAACAAAAGTGGTTTTCACAGTTAATTATAGCTATCAGAGCTGAAATTGGTTATACAAAAGCGGAGGCTGCACAATCGTCAGATGACATAATAGCTGGCAGCTCGATTGTAGAACATTCACAGTCAGAGGATAGTGACAGGGAAGACACCTGGGATTTTAAGAGAGGACTATTAATGTAAAACTATACATGCTATTTTGTATCCTTTTGGTAACAAGTTTTTATGTTTAGTTAAGGTATTAAGAATACCTGTTTGTTCTCTTGATACATGTTGAGCAGCAGGTGGTAGCTCATACATTGAAGTCAAGTTTTGTTTGAATAGAAACTGGTGTTTATACATATATATATTTATATAAAAAGAATTTCATTATAAATATATCTAAACCATAATTTGTTATTTTATATTGTTCTAAGGAAAAGTTAACCTAAATATTTTTTGAATCATTATAATAATGGCGGATAATGGAGACGAAGTACAGCAGGGTGCAAAAACAAAAAGACCAATTGTTATGCCATATATTTTTACTGGTGAAGAAGAATGGACAGATTGGCATTTCAGTTTGAAAGCTGCTCATCATTGAACGACTGGGATGATGGCTTCAAATGTAAATTCATTATCGATAGAATGAAAGGAACGGCAGGCAAGGTTTAAAGCGATCTTGATGATGACACTAAGAAAGATTGGACTAAATTAAAAGCAGAATTAACTGCAAGGTTTGACACAACTACAAGGCCAGATCTTTATAAATCTTATGGGTTTATGGGAAGAAGGAAGAAACCTTTGGAAACATATTTGGAAATGGGTAATTCAATAAGAACTCTTGCACATAAGGCATATCCATCTTTGTCAGATAATGTCCTAGACGAATCAGCCAAGGATCAGTTTTAAGAGGCCTTGATAAGACAGAATTAGCTTTGAAAGTAAGACATGCCAATCCGAAAACGCTTGATGAAGCTATACGAATGACGATAGAGTGGGAAGCAGTGGAGAAAGACGTTTGGATACAAATACTGCACCAGAACAGAAAATTTTGGCCACGATGACAGAAGAAACAGGTGCATGTGCAAGTATCAACCCGTCAAAAAACTGACGAGCTTATTGGTCTGATGACAGAAATGATGAAACTGATGAAAGAGGATAAAGAAAGAACAACAGTGTCTTCAAGATATCAGCCACGTGGAAGAGGAGGTTATGGTCGAGGGCAGCGAGGAGGAAATCACAAGGACTTGCAATGTTGGACTTGATATGATTTTGGCCATACAAGCAGAGAATGCCATAAAAATAGACAGACGGGACAGCGCGGAAAACCTAGCGGGTGCTGGACATGTGGGAGACCTAGGCACATGAGCAGAAATAGCAGCCAGAATCCGGGAAACTAAAACAGGCTGATGTGAAGGGTCACACATCAGCCAAAATATTGGACCCTGGTAGAAATTACCCTTTGAACGAAGACAAGGTAGAAACTGACTGTTTTAGCACGGAACTGTCAATTGTTTGTAGTGGAAAGATTGAAGGAAAACTGGTGGATATGTTAGTCGACCCCGGCTCAGTTTATACACTATTAAGCGAAGCTTTGTGTGAGACCTTACGGAGTAACTTGTGCACGAGTGATAAGTACAGGTGTGCAGGAGTAAGTAGCAATAATGTACTTAGTACACTTGAGTTAGTAAGGGAACAGCACAAGGTCGTATCAGCAAATGGTGAACCTATTGATATACTAGGGAAAACACAACTAAGTATTTGTATAGGACAGGAAGTGGGAAAACAGTCAGTTTTAGTAGCAAGGAACCTGGCACAGCCTCCTTGGGGTTGATTTTATGAGGGCCATAAATTGATAATTGATTTTGATACCATGGTATTGAAAACTAAAACAACAAATATTTGCTTAAAGAAAGAAAACGCTAATCTTGCGTGTAACATAAAATCTGCAAAAACAGAAGTAATTTCTGCTGGACATGAAAAGATTATTGACGGAAAACTTGTTGCTAGGAGCAGAGGAGAGATTATGACGACACTCTATGTCGGTATATTTGAATCAAAATTATGGCAAACAAATGTGAAACCTGTACTGTTAGCGCGTAGCCTTGTAACGTCTCAAAAATTGACTATACCATTGACGGTAGCACATTTTTCAAGTGAAGATGTGACAATCTACAAAAACACTACTTTAGGGATATTCTCTACGATTGATGAGGACTTTGATAAAGACAAGGGTGTTTGTGGTGCGGTAAACAGTTCTACGTTTTGACTGGCACCAGGAACACAATTGATGATATGCATGTTGATTGTTCATTAAATCTTGAACAAAAAGGAAGATTCAATTCCCTGAATATAACAGTATTTTTTTCAAACGGACTAGCTGATCTTGGTCGAACCTCATTGGTGAAACACCACATTGAAACAGGTTGTAGTTGTCTCCTGTGACAAGGGATAAGACGTGTGCCTATACACAAGCAGAAAGAAATCAAAGATCACATCGACAACATGTTACAGGAAGGGATTATTCAGCCATCATGTAGCCCTTGGGCAGCTCCTGTGATTTTACTCCCTTAGAAGGATGGTAGTACCAGGTTTTGTATTGATTATCGCCGGATAAATTCAGCCACTAAAAAGGATGCATACCCCTTACCACGGATAGACCAGACGTTGGATGATGTTGCAGAGGCATTATTATTCTTTTCTCTTGATTTGGTTAGTGGTTACTGGCAAATAGAATTAGATGCTCAAAGCATAGAGAAGAGTGCGTTTACAACCAACTGGGGACTTTACGAGTTTACTGTCATGCCGTTTGGTCTCTGTTTGGCATCTAGCACTTTTCAGAGACTGATGGAAACAGGTCTGGTGGGATTACAGTGGGACCTGTGTCTAGTTTAACTTGATGACATCATCATCTTTAGTCACACTTTCGATGGACATTTACTCAGACTCAAGGAGGTATTCGAAAGAATTCGAGGAGCGAACTTGAAGTTAAAACCTTCCAAATGTCACCTTTTGAAATCAAGGATTAGTTGTTTAGATCATGTTATTTCAGAAAAAGGGTATTGAATCCGATTAAGCAAAAATAAAAGCTGTTAAGGACTGGACCCCTCCAAATTCTGCAACAGAGGTTCAGCAATTTTTAGGATTCGGCTCGTATTATAGACGATGTGTTGCAAAGTTTTCAGATATTGCATCACCATTATATAAATTGACTCAACAAAATACACCATTTATTTGGAATAATCGATGCCAAGATGCATTCTTGGAGTTGAAGAGGAGACTAACGACGGCACCTATTTTAGCTTTTCCGCGCAGTGATTGTGAGTTCATAGTTGATACTGATGCGAGTGATTTTGGAATAGGCGCTGTCCTCTCACAGATCCAGAATGCAAAGGAAGTCGTTATAGCTTATTCGAGTCGAACATTGAGCAAGTCTGAAAGGATCTACTGTACTACGAGAAAAGAGCTTCTAGCATTAGTGTTTTTCATTAAACAATATCGTCATTATCTCTATGACAAGAAATTGCGGGCAAGAACAGATCACAAAGCACTGAAATGGGTTTTCTCAATGAAGAAACCGGAAGCTCAGACTGCTCGGTGGATCACACAGTTATCAGAGTATTAATTTTCTATAGAACACAGAGAAGTTAAACGTCATAGAAATGCGGACAGAATGTCTAGAATACCATGCCACCAGTGTGGTAATAATGAGAATAATATCGCTTCCTCTGCTGTAAATATGCAATTTTGTTATGTACAGAATGATACATCGAGGAGACAACAAGAATTAGTGAATAAGAATGATACATCAGCTGGTTCTGGAACAGCATGTTGCAGCTCAAGAATCACTGATACGTCATCCTCGTTAAGAGACCAGTCATCAAATGATAGTTTCAAGAAAGCGCAACAGGAATAAGACAAAGACATTTATATGGTTTTATCTTGGAACATTAGAAATAGACGACCAGAATTCCGTGACGTTGAACGGAAAAGTCCTGTGGTGAAGGACTTGTGGAGCAAGTTTTACCAATTGGTATTACACAATGAAATGTTATATATAAAATGGGAAAATGCAAGGAAAGAAGAATATAAATTGAAGATGGTTGTAACACGCAAACTAGTTAATGAAATACTATACAACCTTCATACTAGCCCACTAAGGGGACATTTGGGAGTGTCAAAAACATTTGGAAAAGTTTCTAAAAGATTTTATTGGTTTGGAATGAGGCCTGACGTTGAAAATTATGTCGCTTACTGCGTTGAATGTGTTACCAGGAAGAATCCGAGTAGAACAGCTAGAGGTTGCACTTTGTAAATCACGTCTCTTTTGGGGAGAAAATGAATGTGCACTAAATACTGCTACTGTTTACATAGTTGTTGCCATTGATGCAAAGTATTTTTTTTAATTAAGACTTGATTGGAGAATTAAATGGATATAAATAAAAATGTCTATTTATTTAACTTATTTTTCAGGAGGACTGGAAGACATTTGGGTGTTGAGTCAAATTTAATGGAAAAATTCAGTGCGAACCTGCAATGTTTGTAAATGGAGGGCAGTAAAACTTGAAAATATGCCGCACAGCTATATGTTTTTATTAGTGCAAAAAAAGTAGTGCATGTCTCCTTTCCATGGAAATATAACATTCTCCTCAAAACTTCCTGAATGAAGAGTGACTGCATATGCAATTTAGGCAGTTCCTATGGAAAATTGCATTGCTGGTTTTACACAAGTACAACCTAGAGCGCCGTTACAACCACATTATTCTGGAGCCCCATTTGAGATAATAGCAATAGACATATTGGAAGTGCCTATGTCAAGGGAACAGATTTATTGTGATAATTGGAGATTATTTCTCTTAGTGGGCAGAGGCTTTCCCTTTAAAGAATCACACAGCTCCTGTGATCGCTGACATCCTCATTGATCAGTTTATAAGTAGATTTGGTGCACCATTCCAATTGCATAGCGACCAGGGGCCTGAATTTGAGTCTTGACTTATATCCGAACTATGTAAGTTACTAGGAATTGACAAAACTAGGACGACCTAGTTACCACCCACAATCAGACGGTCAAGTTAAGAGATTCAATAGAACACTGCTCTCTATGCTCAGCAAGTACGTCAAAGAAAATCAAAGAGACTGTGATGTTCACCTACAAAAAGTGATGATGGGGTATAGAACTAGTGAACATGAGTCTACAATATTTTCCCCGGCTTATGTTCTTTTTGGAAGGGAACTAAGACCTCCACTGGATGTGCAGTATCAGTTGCCTGATGGCAGCACTGCAAAAAATGCCAGTGAATATGTAACAAGGACTAAGAAGAGATTTTTACAGGCATACGAAGTAGTAAGGGAAAATCTAGGACAGTAAACAAAAAACAAAGAAAGATCACTGACTGGAAGGCATTCGGTGAAGCGTTTGATGCGGGTGACAAAGTTTGGTACTATGATCCTCGAGTTAAGAAGGGGAGATCGCCCAAGTTGAATCGTCCGTGGAAAGGTCCATATACCATAAAAAAGAAGATTTCAGACCTAGTGAATAGAATACAGTAAGATAACACAAGAATTAGAAAAGTTGTTCATTTTAACAAACTGAAAAAGTGTGCAATACAGAAGAGAAATAACCAACATGAGATAACCACAACAGGGAATGATATCTGTACGGATGTTGACGAAGAAGAACAACCAACAAACCGTCAGCCGTTTGGAAGATTAGATATTAACTTTCAACCTACTCCCCCAGCATCTCCGATTACCAATAACAAGGAGGAAAGATTGGATGTGAAGAAGTTTCAAATGAAGACGAGGATGAAACAAACAATAGCGTAAAAGAAAAGCAGGTTGAGGATTTATTCGAGAGGGAAGACGTCGTTACAGAACATGGGAATTAAGCAAACGAAACAACGTCAATCGTTGAGGAAACTCATATGGATGATACAGAAGAGACAACCGGAACTGCTTTGCGACGTTCATCAATGAATTGGAAAAAATCAAAATAGTTTGAAGACTTTGTGCTTGGCGATGGAATTGATTAACTTTAGAACAGTTATATGCCATGACAATTGAAATATTTTGAACATGTGTATATATTTTTGTCGTGTCAAGAAATTGTTTTATTCATATAGACACGCGGACATGTCTTACATAGAGGAGGTCAATGTTATATGGTACGTTATAATGTTTTGTTGCGTGATCAGACTAGATCGGTGATTAGTCAGACCGGAAGTGTGAGATTGTCGTCAGGACGAAAGAGTGTGGCAGATTTAAAAGGACGATTAGTTGTTACTGAACCAGATGAGTTAAGTTGAACATTACTAACATTCTCAACTGTTTTTGTTGTACATATTCAATTACCAATGTAAATGATAAACTGATTGATACGTTTACTTCTTGTGTGTTACACAATTATTTGAAAGTAGGTTATTTTTCTCTTTGACATACTACTTCCATCAATTCTCAATTTTATTGGATCCAATAACCAAGTTAAAGTGGTTGAGTTTAAAATTTTTGATTTCATTGTCATATATTAAATTGTGGTTCATTGTTCTGAATAGAACACATATACTGGCATTGCTATCCGGGATGTTGTTGATATGGAAATCAAAACCAAAAGTTTCAACTGTCTCATGGTAGTAATATATCATAACATACCTTTTCTCTTTCTGTGAACTTTATCAATACAATGACTTTTGAGTGTAGGCACCTTGGTATGAATATCTTCACATTTACGGCAAATGTACTGATTGCAGTCGTAGCATAAAAACTTCACTTTAGCCTTTGATTTACCATGATCCATTCTTGTGCACCTTATTGGGATATCACATTGATCTGTAAAGACACAACCGATACTCTCATGAATGCATTAATTGTATAGCAGATGTTGTTGCATAGATAACTATTACAAGAATGACGATCTAATCCCTTTCATTTTAAGCAAATACTAATATAAAAAAGTATGTTTTCAATATTTCTGTACCAATTAAACTGCCCCAGGTAACATTCGTTTTCAATATGTCAGCATTAACAACACAAACATTGCATTTTTTACTGCACTAGATAAGCTTTTTCACAATTTCTTCAGTGATATTCAAGGTCAACATATTTATATTCGAAAATCCCAAATACCTATGCACACAAATTGAAGACCTCATAAATCCAACAAAAAGTTTACCGGACCCTATGACTCATATATTGCACATGAATATATAATAATAGCACCTGAGACCAGAGTAAGTTTTAGGCTAGATTCAAGTTGTGCTGAGACAGTTTTTTTTTCCGTTGATTTTATTATTCGCTTTGCTGTTATCACTTGGAGTTGAACTTTTGATAATCCCATCAGTGGAATCCGCGTCTTGTTCGGGAATGATTTAATGTGTCCTTATTTTTTACAAGTGTATATTGTATGATTAATAGATTACGGTATCGCTTCTTAGGATATTGATAACTATGTATGATGAGTTAATTTACAACCACAGGGTCGATGCCATTGCTGGTGGATATTTATTTCCTCGAGGGTATCACCAGACCAGTAGTCAGCACTTCTGTGTTGACTTGAGTTATCATTGATATGTTCATAAACATAAATTAACTATTGACAAAACTTTGAAATTTTTAAATACTAAGGCTTTTCTTATTCACGAAAAGACTACCTTAGCTGTAATTGGCAAAACTTTTAGGAATTTGTTGTCCTTAATGGTTTTCAACTTAGTACTCTATTTGTCTTTTTAAGATTTTTTATTCGTGCGATACTGATGATTTTTTTGTAGACGAAACGCGCGTCTGGCGTAAATATAAACTTTTAATCCTGGTATCTATGATGAGTGTATTTCAGTCCTAATATATATTTCAGTATAAACGTTTTATACATGATAGGAAATCGGAGTTGTGGTATGATTGAAAATGAGACAACTGTATATTGATAAACAATGGAGTAGATGCCAACAACAATACTGAGGATTTGTATAATTGTTAAGAAAATAACTCACTGTAAACCGGTCATCAATTAGACATATTATCAAGAATAAACACCACATACGCCAAACAATTCAAACTGAATAAACAGCTAACTGCTTGATTGATCATAAACAAATATCTCTCAAATAAGATGTGATAATAAAACAAAAGACTACCACATTGTCTATGGACAGTGACATTTTGAAATCTTGCGGGGTAAACACTATAATTTCCATTTAATCAATCTTCAGATCTGTGTTATAAAAATGGTTTAAATATTTTTTTATACTAAGAAAGAAATCGCCCCCCCCCCCCCCCCCCCCCCCCCGATGTTTAGCAACCCGTCTCCATTTACCAATAATAGCAGAAAGTGAATTACTTATGTAGAAACAATAAATATAATATGGTATTATTGCCAATGAAACTTCAAAATAAAAGTACTAAAACATAAATATTGCAGACCGTCAAACAACTATTATGTAGACTATATCGCAAGCTGTAAGACAATACTATACAGGTTTCGTTTTTTCTTCATATGCATTTTAGACAAGTAGACAATGCGTCATGTACAATCGTTTGTCTATAAAACACTTTTGCCAGTTTTATTTCAATTTCTTTTCAGGTGATATTCGTTGATCTTAAAACAACATTAGAGATCACAAAATGGTTTTCTAGGGGAAAATCGTTTCATTGACAATTGTACATCTTTTTGATTTTTGTTTTCTTTTAACACCAAGAGAGAAAAACACAAGCATTCAACAAATCAACGTCAACCAAAACAAAAACAAATCTACATTTTTTATAATTATTAACATTTAAAATAACGTGTTCTAAAATTTGTTATGATGCTTACTATTCTTGAACTAGTCACTTGTCATATTTTTACCGACCGAATGTTGCCAATGATTGCTTTAATCCTTTACATTTTAACTTTGTAGAACAGTTGTCCTATCGACAATCATAGCACATCTCCTAATTTAATAAAGAGGTTCGAGTGATTTGAGCCTATACCAACAGAAAGAGTATTTACGATTGAAAAAAAGTCAATCACAAAAATACCAAACTCCGAGAAATATTCAAAACCGTTTACAAAAACATTTTTCGGTATAGCTGTTCCGCATATCAAATATTAAAAACAAAATCCATTGGTGAGGTTATTTTGACAATTTATATTGTTTTGAACAGAAGATAAAACGTTTAAATACTAATTGTATATATGTATGAAAAAATATAAAATTTCACATACTGATAACAGACAGACTCTTTTCTCATGAACACATAAAGAAGTATTGTTATTCCAACAGTGAGGGCTAAACAAAGTGTGTATATCTTTCCTGAAATACAGCTTAAAATGAACAATATAATTTTATTTCAAATATCTGTAAAAACATTGTTTTGCTGGTTGTTGCAATATTTTTATATGCAACAGTACAAGACAAGTGACATTAACCATAACATTTAATTTTTTAATGCACCCTCCTAGCATAGGCTAAATCATATAATAATCAAAACCAGTAAAGTTGCTTAATAGAAACAGAAATGTAAATGCATTTGAATCACTTTTGTTTCAATTTTAATTTACCATAATTTTGCACTTAAATGTCGATGTAGATGTGCCACATACTATTTGAATTCCTGACATTTATAAAAGAGCACTATTTTAGTAGATGATCTATTAGCAATTTGGTTGAACATTGGCAGATTAAAGGAAGTATATGAGTATAAAAATACATACGGTTAAAATGAAGTTATTTTATTTTAACATATCTATATTTTTGAGAAATAAAAAAGTGGTTAAGTATATTCAGTTGTTTAATTGGTTTTATTTCATCAGAAACTGCGACGTTGGTCGATTTTCACCCTTTATTTTCATATTTTCGGTTAAAATTCTAAATGATGCGAAGTTCTCTCAACAATCATAAGTGATATAAGTTGACATGAAAAAAAAAATTGTACACAATATTTATGAACAACATGGGTTAAAACTAAAACTCATATTAATCACTACTCGCTGCTCATATAAAGTACGAATCATGAAATCAGAGAACTACATTTTGATAAGATTAAGTTTAACTTAATAAGGTTGCTTAAAGGCAGGTATGTTGCGATAAATTTAAAGCCATTTCTATTTTAGCGCTCTTTGAATATGTCTTGTCTGAATCAAATCCCTTCACGTATAAGCTCCATATGTGCTGGTTGAACATTAAAAGTCTACCAAGCAATATCGTATGAATATTTGTCATTACAATTTTGAGACAAACATATGGATATATGAATGGAAAGAACAAAAGAAAATAGGGCAAAGGGACAAAATGATTCCAATACTTCCGCTATATCATATGATGAGAGATATAGATGGAGAGAGAAAAACTAAGTCTATGGAAAGTTTTTTTTACATTTTGTTGACTAGTTTCAGATTTTGGTATTTGATAAAAACATTCCGTTTTGAATTTTCATTTGAAGTTCGAATATTTCTGTTCTTTTACTTTTTTTTTTTTTTTTTGCATCAATATCTGAATTTTAAGTTCTGTAATATTATTTCGCTCAGTTTTGAAATTTATGGTTTTCCTTTCTTTGAAAAAAAAAATAATAAGGAAGCAGTCACTAACTTAGTGGAAGAAAAACAGATGACAGCATGACTATGGCTAAAAGTAGGACAGACAAACAAATCTTCGTAAAACACTTTACCGAATTATATTTAATATCACAACATAATAAACTCATCATAAATACCAGGATTTAAATTTTATATATATGCCAGACCCGCGTTTCGTCTACAAAAGACCCATTAGTGACGCTCGAATTAAAAAATGTTAAAAAGCCAAATAATGTAAAACATTGAAGAGCATTGAGGACCAAACATTCCGAAAAGTTTTGCCAAATACAGCTAAGATAATCTAGATTCTTCCTCGGGAAACAAAGCCTTAGTATTTCAAAAACACAAAATGTTTAACAGTTAATTTATGATTATGAACATATCATTGATGACTCAGGTCAACATAGTAGTGCTGATTACTGGGCTGGTGGTACCCTCGGGGAAAATAAATCTCCACCAGCAGTGGCATTGACCCAGTCGTTGTAAATAAACCCATCATAGATACTAGGATTAAAATTTTATATATACGCCAGTATGGTGATAAAAGATGTTCATGAAGGTTATTTAATCATGAAAAATAATTATTTTTCAGTCATATTCAATAAATAACTAAAATGTGTATAAAAACGGGCTAACATTAAAAGAAATTTTCCGGAGTTGACATTGAATACCGCCGCAGACAGTTTTCATCCGCACATTGAACGAGATTAATCTTTGTAACATTTCTTTCTACATTGGATAACTATTTTACTAAATATACTAATTGTATTCCTTAAAATTGCCCTTTTTCTAAATACGGTTGATCATTAATTACCGATAATAGCAATATTATATAGCAAAAAGAAAGCGAAATGATCTCCATTTCAGATGGTGTTTTTTTCGGGCAACTACAAAAGCTTCATTAGTATCTGGTCCTTCATTAAACTAAATGCAGTTTGAGATGATGGAATTATTCCCTCGATCTATGAACAATATTAATTCTAGTTTTGACAAACAAATATTTGAATATTAGAAAACACTTTGATTTTATTGCAATTTTATCAGTTTTGAAGGTTGTTTTCAAAAATACATTTTTCTGTTACTATATTGCAACCAGCATTTAAGTTTGCACTTGATTTGAAATCATGGTTATTTTTCTTATACGGTTTACATCATTGGGGGGGGGGGGGGCACCACACTAGTACCAGAAAATGGCATTTTGTGCAATTTTAGCAAAATTTAGAAATTTTTAGTTTCGACCTTTGATCTTGATTTAGCATAAAACTGATAAATCGACGAACAAACAAACGCTTACGTAATCGCATAAAAACCGAACGATAATGGATGAGATACAAGGTAAGCGTCACCTTCTTTTTCTTTCTCACTATCATCGAATCCACATATACTTTGTCTTAATGTCAAAATCGGGAATAAAACACACAAGGTAACCTACCTGTAAATATAAAATTAGGGATGGAAACGAGAACTGTGTCAAAAAGACAACAACTATACCGAATAGCTGACACTAAAGGACCTTAAACACAGCTGGAAAATCCAGCTCAAAATTGCGGACTTTAGCTATTGTAGTATATAAAGTGTTAAGATTGTGAAAGTAAGACAGTTGAGATTATTGGTAAACCAGTTTATCATACATATAGAAAAGAAGATGTGGTATGATTGCCAATGAGACAACTGTCCACAAAAGACCAAAATGACACAGACATTAACAATTATAGGTCACTGTACGGTCTTTACCAATGAGCAAAGCCCCTACCGCAAAGTCAGGTATAAAAGCCCTATATGACAATGTAAAACAATTCAAACGAGAAAACTAACGGCCATACTGACACGCTATGTATTGTTAACTACTGTTGTGGCAATTCGTGGAGCTCGTCACATAATTTTGGGTAAAGATAATAAGATTGAAAGCCATTCAATGAATTGCGCTTAATCAACTAATAGACGTTTATGTGTATGTTTCTTGCACAATTGTTGGAATGGTATAGTATATTTTCGTTTCCTGCTTCACACAGTTTGTTAACTCTAGACCTACCATTTTTACACCACAACACTAAAAGAGTTTGGTGTTACCATTGTCAGATAATAATGTATTCGGAATAAGCAGGAGTGTAATCACCGGTAGATTGCGCAACATTGTTCTAGAAAATATTTACTTAATCTGCCAAGGGTGGCGAGTAGAGTAGTTGATCGTAACCTTTGGCTATTAAATATATTAACATGCCTGATTTAAATGCAGAGGTTAATCTATAAACAAGATTACTTTGAAATCATAAACACATTTCATATCTGTCATACTATTGTTTTCGTAAATTGTGTTGTTTCAAATTAGGTTATTAGTTTTCTTGTTTTGTTTGTTTCACATTTACCATGTTTAAATGCCCTGTACCAAGTCAGGAAAATGACCATTGATCTATTATAGTTCGTTTCTATGTGTGTTACATTTTAATTGTGTGTTTCTGTTGTGTAGTAGTTCTCTCATATTTGATACGTTTCCCTCAGTTTTTGTTTGTAACCCGCATTTGTTTTTCCCTTTTTCGCTTTATGAATTTCGAAAAGTGGTATACTCTGTTGCCTTTATTTAAAGCCTTGTATACGACTATACGGAAGGTTTTGTTTGCCTGTAACTCTGGCATTCACTTCATGTGTTATCTGGTCGATATTTGCCTAATTTACAATTATACCCCATTTTCATTTTCAATAGTGGTACAACGATCGCATTGATTAAAGGCTTACCATCAGTTTTGAATTCTTGAACAAGTTCAGCAGTATTATGAGAAAATCTGCTATTTTTTTATTTTATTTTATATTTTAAATAACTATTTAAGTTTTTATCACTTTATTAGAAATAATGAACGTGTTATTATTATAATCCAGTATGTTGGAACGCTGTAAGTATAAATGAACTTACTTGATATAACTTGTCCCCCACTTTTTTTACGTTGAATTACACTTGTGAGATAAATCGAATGATTAAATTGATCAATAATTAAATTTTGGATATAACATTTCTTTTGATGAACAAAAAAGTCGTTTGTCGATCAGCTCATTGGCATAATTTTGCCATGCGACGGTGACACCAACGTGTTTTTTCATTATGTATATACTCCTTAAAAGGGGAACTTACTATTAAACTATAAGGAATGACTCTAAGAAAAATTCTGTCATTGAAATAACCTTGAAAATGGGGTTGCACACTTTAAAATAAACCACTACAGTATTTTTATTGTTATTCTTATTCCTCCATAGACAAGTATAACAGTACTAGTAACTCGTTAAAGAAACTTATTTTGTCAAATGTCTAGTAATTTGTTATATGTTGTTAGATTTGTTATTTATAATGAAATTTGATGTTTTTCCCTATGTTCCTGATAAACAGCGTAAAATGGTACAAGTATTACAAATTTCACTTAATTGCTGTTTCTTTATATTTGCTTTAACCCTCCAAATGTTTTGACATGAGTGTTTCTGTTGGCATTGTGTTAGCCAAAATATAGACCTGGTATTATCGATGCGTCTGCTTGTGTAATACATGTATCTTCGCCTCATTAGATTCTAAAATGTTTTCTTAATACCATAGCTAATACTTCAATATGTTATTTTAAAAGATAAAAAATGTTTACCTCTGAGGTTTATATATTTTTCCATAAACTAATTATAAAGCACATAAATTATAAGCTTCCATACCTAAATACTCAAGTACAGATATGAAATTCCTGTGCATGCCGGTGATCCTTCTTGTCTTGTGAAGACGGAACATTTCGGCCTTACTGTGAAAAACTTCACAATCTTCACAAAGATATGAACTGCACGAATAGCAAGAGTGTGTCACTGCTTTTATCATTTCACAAATAGTACAGAATTCACTCTTTGTTTCTAAAACATACGATACTCAACATTTTATTATTACAGTTCCATACGATTATTGTATATACAAAGCATATATTTATATATATTGTATTTTAATATTTACTGTTTATTATTAAATTTATTCTGAAAACAGGTACTGTTTATTAGTAAATTTATTCTGAAAACAGGTACTGTTCATTAGTTAATTTATTCTGAAAACAGGTGATATATAAACCTCCCTCTGAAAATGAAAACATTAAGGATAAACATTTAGATAACACAAACATATTGATCAATCGTTGGTTCATGTCTGTCATATTTTGTGTGGTAATTTGATATGCTATAAGTAAGGCCGTAAGTTTTCTCAAATGAAAGTTTTATATTTTCCATGACCTTTTATAGCCGGTATGGAATTTCTCATTGTTGAACGTCGTACAGTTGGCTATAATTACTTACATTAACTACAATTGAACTTTGTTGATATTTGCCCTGATCTCATTGGCAATCACAATACGCTCTTAACATTGAAACTATTTAAAACGACCACTTGCTCTTATTTTTTATAACTGATTACTGATTCTCTCGTTCTATGTATTGTTTTTAATTATAACTTATCCTCTGTCAGACTTTCTCTATTCATAGCAACTTTCAAGATGATTAACAAATTTGTCATTTTACCCCTAGATTTTACTTTTGTTAAGCCATGACGGCTATGTTGGTTGACACGCGGGGTCATCGGACACATTTAAAAAAACATTTACATCGATATGATAATAAATGTGTCCTATGATGGTTGAATTTACTCAGTTATTTCACGAACGATTTAGCATAGAGTTAACAATTTTTGCAACAGATAAAACGGACGATGAAAAAACACGAATGACGCCTAGTTAAACGATCATAAGTATGATGCATTTAAAGTGAATTGTTTAATTTAATCAAAATACGATAAAATTGTACAACTTGACTGTGACCTGTACTTATTTCCTCTTTATCGTCTGATTTGGTTTGTTCTGTGTTATCTGTTGAACTGATTTCAGCACTTTTATCGGTGGTTTGAATATCCGTTGCAATGTGAGCGCCTAAAACAATAAATAGACATTATGTTCTCTGACAAAACATACAATAGATAAGTCACATTGGTATCATGGGTTAAACAATCTTAATGGCTCACCATCTGGGAAATAAGGATTTGTATTAAGATACGTATGTGACTAAATTGACAACAGTTACCAAGAAGAAAGAAAGTATGTGTTTATTAATCAGACATATTTTTGTCTATCGAAAATATGTTTTTTTTTCAAATATAGTAATATGAAGAATTGAATGAATCTGAATAATCAGGTATGTGAAGCTATTTCTGTATACAATAATACACAATGTGTCTGCCATGCAAGTACGTATTTAAGCAACAAGCAAATGTAATTGTCAGACGACTTTCCACACTTGTAAGAGGAATTTTCCAATTGTAGCTATAGATTAAATTAACATAATGACTAATGTTAAGTCAATAACATTTGTGATCTTTTAAAAACTTTACATAATACTTCGCAAATTCTATTTTACTATTCCAAACTTTTCATTTTAATGAGACAGCGTTTATTATTTACCTACAGAATATATAGGTCTCGTTATACTTTTGTTTAAGGTTTCACTATTTCCCTAAAAAAACATTTATAAATCCTTTTCTTCAAACTATCACTACAAACTGCTAAGAGTCTGAAATGACCAGTATTTGTGCTCGACCAGTAAAACTGAGCATACATTTTACTCGACTAGTCTCGACATTGTCTCGACTGTACTTAACTGTGCTTAAGTGTACTGGACTAGATCCCGACTTAACTTAATTAGTCTGATTCAGTACTTGATGATCTTGGTGAAGTCTGAAATGGCCTTAACCTAGGTTCGACCTGTCTCGACTCAGTCGCAACCAGTCCCGACTCAGTCGCAACCAGTCTCAACCTGTCTCGACTAGTCTTGACCTTCAAAATTAGTTTTGACCGGTGTAAATCAGCCCATCGAACTAAATTAAACCTTGACCTTCCAAAGCGTATTAGCGCCTCATATTATATATTTTTTTTATTTGTCTTCCTATGTTTGCGTTATAATGCAAACCTTTGCGTTAGAATGCAAACATTTGCGTTAGAATGCAAACATTTGCGTTAGAATGCAAACATTTGCGTTAGAATGCAAACATTTGCGTTAGAATGCAAACATTTGCGTTAGAATGCAAACATTTGCGTTAGAACGCAAACCCTTTAGAAATAACACAAACCTTTTCGTTATAACGCAAACATTTGCGCAATAACGCAAACGTTTGTTTTATCTTATTTCTTATTTAAGCTGCAAAGAAAACAGCAGTTATTAATGGAGGAGCTGTATATATTAAAATTGATCACCTTAGTAGTCATTGCATAGTAAAATGATGAAATAATTGGGACATATAATTGCCAATACAAAAACTCTCCATCTAAGTCACTATTCGTTCACCATCATAGGTTAAAGTACGATCTTCAACACGGAACATTGGCTCACACCGAGCAGTAAACTATAAAGACCCCACAAACGATATCTACTAGTATATATATTACAAGGAAATTGAGTAAATTGAGGTTATACCGAAGAAGAAGAAATTAGCCCTGCTTATATAGCTATAACGGAATATAAATATACTTCCAAAGTACTGTAGCTCTCGTTTAAGAACTGTGTAAAGTTGATAAGGTTCAAACAAGTTACCCTTTGGCAATAAAAGTATAGAATGAATATATTTTATTAATAAAATTATGTTCTCTCCTTTCAAATTGCTATCTAAGCATCTTAAAAATACTTCACTATATTGAATATTGATAAAACATATTCATTCTATACTTTTATTGCCAAATGTTTGCGTTATTTCGCAAAGGTATGCGTTATAGCAAAAGATTTGCGTTAAATTGCAAAGGTTTTCGTTACAACGAAAACATAGGAAGAAAAAAAAAATGTGTGACGCTAAGACGCTTCCGCAAGTTCAAGCTTATTCTTTAGTTTTCTATGTTGTGTCATGTGTACTATTGTTTTTCTGTTTGTCTTTTTCATTTTTAGCCATGGCGTTGTCAGTTTGTTTTACATTTATGAGTTTGACTGTCCCTTTGGTATCTTTCGTCCCTCTTTTATTGTCAAAGGTTTGCGTTATTTCGCAAAGGTATGCGTTAACGCAAAAGATGTGCGTTTTATCGCAAAGGTTTGCGTTACAACGAAAACATAGGAAGACAAATTAAAACAAAAATGTGTGACGCTAATACGCTTCCGCAAGTTCAAGCTTATTCGGTAGTTTGATTTATTGCTGTGAAATTAAATTTTTTTTTTTTACAATAGGTAAAAAAAAGTATGATTAAATTCAGATAGGCTTCAAACTTTGCAGCTATCTAAGCTATCCATAAAGCTTACTAAATCCAAGGTCATCTTTTGCTGTTGTATTGCTGTCAAATTTAAGAATTAAATCAATCTAGAATTTGCAGTTAGGAGAAAAAAGAGATAGTACACTTTAATTTTTTGATAACTTTTTCAAATCAACTTGGATTTTCAGCAAAGTATACAGCTACCTTGGTGATATATTAATCTTACTGAATCCCAGGTTGTTATGCAGTGTGGTGTATTGCTGTCAAATTTAAGGATTTCTTTAAGCTAGGTGAAAAAAGCTAGAATTTTCAGTTTGGACTATATTAAGATAGTACACTTTAAATCAAAATCAAATCAACCTGGATTTTCATTAAACTACTATAACACACCTGCGAAATCTCGGGCAATCAGAGCGTAGTTTAAAGTCTGTAAAGTTTTATTGGAAGAATTTTGTAAAATATTGAATGACTGGAGAATTTCAGGAAAAGTATCATAAGTCATAGGTTATTTGGGATAGAAAAATGGTTTTTTTATCCCTCCTTCTCCATTTCCAAAATTCCTAATTTTTGGTTTTCTATCAATTTCAATTGAACATTCATGTTATGAAATTTGATACAGTCGAACTAACATAACCTGTAATTCAGTGGTTGTCGTTTGTTTATGTGTTACAAATTTGTTTTCGTTCATTTTTTGTACATAGATAAGGCCGCTAGTTTTAAATCTGAGTATGGGCTTTTCTCGTCGTTGAAGGCCGAATGGTGACCTATAGTTGTAATTTTCTGTGTCATTTTGGTCTCTTGTGGAGAGTTGTCTCAACATGGTAATCATACCAAGTCTTTTTGTTTGTAATCAATGAATTTTGTAAAAGATTAAATGACTGGAGACTTTCAGAAAAGGTATCAAAAGTTCACACGAATAATTTTTAGCGCTTATCTGTATGTTATGAACATTCATTATTACTATGTAAATAAAGTGTATTTACTTTCAATTCTAAGTTTACTATTCGAACTATGGTGGTCAATTGATATAGTATACAGACCCTCTCCATTTAATAAACTATGTGAACGTTGTGGATAGTAAACTTGAAAATGATAGCAGATAGAATTAAAATACACTTTATTCGTAGTATATGAATGTTCAGAGTATACAGAAATACGCAAACCGGAAGTCTAATCTGACTTAAAATTTCGTCCAATAACGGGACAATATCCAAATGACTTTTTTCTCGTTTTCTCCCAAAATAACTGAATCTGAATAATCATATGAATGGATGACAAATGCGACTATGTACTGTACCTATAAGACCAGGGTTTCCACTGGGTCAATTATTTTTTTCGCCACCTCTTTCGCCACAATAATATATATTTTGCCACTTTATTATTTTATTCACCAAGTTAGTATCATATATATAGTTTTCCTTTGAAATTTACCTGTTATCTACCCCCCCCCCCTTTTTTTTCCTTAAATAAGATGATTTTGTGACTATGTCTATAACTATTCTCTCAAACTTATTTTAGAGTCTACATTTTAATGAATAAACACTAAACATTTACTTTAAAACAACAGAATTTTTTTTAACTTAAAAGGGAAAAATATTCATTGTATTTTAAACAACTTTCCTACTGAGGGGCCCACTATACTTTAATAAAAAAGAAGATATTAGTCCTGGAATATAACAAATTTAATGGACATGTTTTGGTCATATAGTACCAGTATAGTTTGTAGGGGAAATTTCTTTAAAAGAAAAATACTAATGTGCCCTTTTATACTAAGAAGTGTTTTCAACAAAACAAAAGCTTTTATACTATGAAATTGAGCCCTCATTTCATGTGTAGTCATTAAATTAAAGGGGTTGTTCCCAATCTTTTGGATAGATTTCTTCATAACGACAGTTGTCTTTCCTTGACCATCGTAAATGAAAAAGTTGGGACGTAAAACTGCTTGTTACACTCAAACGACTTTAATGTAGTCTCCCTAATCAATTACGTATATTAAAGTCAAAGGATAATTAAAGTTTTAAATCGGAGATTTTTCTTGCTTTTTAACATTTTTCGTCACAACATCTTTCTTTTCTAAACTATCTTTCAAAGGAGAGGAGACGTCAAGTTTGCTTCATACACGTAACACGTGCGCCACAAAGTGGTAAAAAAATTCTGTATGTGACATTTAGTGGAAGCCATTTAACCATATAATTTGTTAAACAATTCAATCGCCACCTTTATTAGTTTGTCTTTTGTTATCGATAGCTATAAAATGCAATCAGCTGATTATTTATTTTCTGTCCAAATCTTAATGAGGTAAAGGTCAATTCCAAATATTATCTGATCAGGTAAAGTCCGAGAAACTCGAAAAAAGTAAATAAACAAGATGGAGGAAAATAAATCGTTCTATATATTTTATTCGCCAAATTCTTTCGCAAATGACGAATTTTTATCGCCACAATTATTATTTTTTCGCAAATTGCGAAAATGGCGACCTCCAGCGGAAACCCTGTAAAGGACAAAGAGGCGTGTTGATTAATTTTTTTTGGAAAGAAGAAAAGCGACACACAAAACGAGGTCTTCTCGTTTAATAGTATAGATACAGCTACCTTGGTAATATACTGATCCTACTGAATTATAGGTCATTTCCGTTGTGTCGTTTGTTTTCTCTCATTTTTTAGTGTGAATTCACATTACTCAAAGACATGTCACGGTACTTATCTATCCCAAATTCATGTATTTGGTTTTTATGTGATATTTGTTATTATCATATAATTTTGTTTAATGCTTAGTCCGTTTCTGTGTGTGTTACATTTTAATGTTGTGTCGTTGTTCTCTTATATTTGATACGTTTCCCTCAGTTTTAGTTTGTAACCTCAATTTTGTTTTTGTCCATGGATTTATGAATTTTGAACAGCGATATACTACTTTTCCTTTATTCATTATGTAGTTCGGTGTATTATCGTCAAATTGAAAAAAATAATTAACTTAATAAAAAGGTTAGGTTTTCCAGTTCGGACAAAATTCAGATAGAACACTTGAAATTTTTTCTTAACCTTTCAAATCAACTTAGATTTTCATCTAACTATAAAACTTTCTTAGTAATATATTGATCTTATAAAATCACCAGACTTTGTGTAACTTGTAGTACTGCTGACATATTTAATAATTAAATTGATGTAGAAAATCTAGAATTTGCAGTTCAGACAAAATTCATATATAGATATAGGAAGATGTGGTGTGAGTGCCAATGAGACAACTCTCCATCCAAATAACAATTTAAAAATTAAACCATTATAGGTTAAAGTACGGCCTTCAACACGGAGCCTTGGCTCACACCGAACAACAAGCTATAAAGGGCCCCAAAATTACTAGTGTAAAACCATTCAAACGGGAAAACCAACGGTCTAATCTATATAAACAAAACGAGAAACGAGAAACACGTATATATTACATAAACAAACGACAACTACTGTACATCAGATTCCTTCACTTTAGATTATTTCATAGCAACTTGGATTTTGTTCAAATCTACAGCTATCTTTTTTATATATCATTTTTACAAAAAAAACAAGTTATTTGGTAATTTGGTTTATTGATGTCCAATTCAAATATCTAAATTAAAGGTATCTATCTGAATTTTGTCAAAACTGAAAATGTTATTACTTATTAACTAGATCAATAAATATGACAGAAAAACACCATTATACAAAACAACCTGTTTTTTGTATGATCAATATATAATAAAGATAGGTGAAACGTTTCATTACAATCCAATCTGATTTTAAAAAAAGTTCTGAATCTTAAATAAAACAACCTTTTTTTTGTTAAAACAGAATTAAGTTTCACGAACTTTTATAACAATCTTAAAATAACCTTTAAAAAAAGGTAATGTATTCCTAAAGTCTCGGTCACACTTTAAAACGGATAGCTCGAACGGATGCCTAACGGATAACTTTTTTTCAATCCGTTCATGTCCGTTAGACGTCCGTTCTTATCCGTTAGACGTCTGTCCATATTCGTTGCATGTCCTTTTGGCGTACGTTTTATCCGTCGACGTCTAATCTGTCTGGAGGAGATTTTAAAGAATGTTCAAAATTTGAACGGACATCTCACGGATGAAATGTTCGTTGAACGTCCAGTAGGCGTCCGTTTTGTACGGTACTCGTCCGTTTTGTTTGGTTTCCGTTTTTTATCTGTTATGTGTCCGTTATACATCCGTTGGAAATGCTAATTATTGGTATGTCAGATTTCGTAAGGTACATGAATTCTTATTATACATAATAGATCTTAGTGTAAGGGTACGTCTTCATAACCAAACAGCTGTTATTCAGGCAAAACACTGTCTTTTGGTGGCATTTTGAAGAACAAACCAAAACCAGTTACACAGAAAGATTTTGAATATATATGCGATTTACATGTATTAGTATTGTCGCCTTTAATTTTTCGGTATATCTTGTTCATCAGTTTTATCCGGTACGCTTCCGTTAGGTATGAGTTTTATGCGGTACTCGTTCGTTGGATGTACGTTCGACATCCGTTCTGTCCGGTACGTTTCCGTTTCTCATACGTTGCATATTCGGTGTGTGTCCGTTATGCACTCGTTACACGTCTGTTTTATTCGGTCAGTACATCAACGGACTACCAACGGATAACAATTTTGTTAAAGAATAACTTTAATTCTTATCCGTTAGTCTTTCGATCGTGCTATCCGGTAAGGTGTGACCGAGGCCTTAAATGGGCACTAGCTACGAGAAATATGAAAAATCTAAAGTGTGATTTTTTTTTGTTCAATTAATAATGAAAGTAAAATAGTGAAATAACAATTTCGATTATTGAAAATTATAATCCTTGTACTTTTGATAACTATTTACACCACTGGGTCGATGCCACTACTGGTGGGCGTTTCGTCCCCGAGGGTATCACCAGCCCAGTAGTCAGCACTTCGGTGTTGACATGAATATCAATTATATGGTCATTTTATAAATTTTCTGTTTACAAAACTTTGAATTTTTCGAAAAACTTAGGATTTTCTTACCCCAGGAGTAGATTACCTTAGCCGTATTTGGCACAACTTTTTGGAATTTTGGGTCCTCAATGCTCTTCAACTTTGTATTTGTTTGGCTTTTTAACTATTTTGATTTGAGCGTCACTGATGAGTCTTATGTAGACGAAACGCGCGTCTGGCGTATAAAATTATAATCCTGGTACTTTTGATAACTATTTACACCACTGGGTCGATGCCACTGCTGGTGGACGTTTCGTCCCGAGGGTATCACCAGCCCAGTAGTCAGCACTTCGGTGTTGACATGAATATCAATTATATGGTCATTTTATAAATTTTCTGTTTACAAAACTTTGAATTTTTCGAAAAACTTAGGATTTTCTTACCCCAGGAGTAGATTACCTTAGCCGTATTTGGCACAACTTTTTGGAATTTTGGGTCCTCAATGCTCTTCAACTTTGTATTTGTTTGGCTTTTTAACTATTTTGATTTGAGCGTCACTGATGAGTCTTATGTAGACGAAACGCGCGTCTGGCGTATAAAATTATAATCCTGGTACTTTTGATAACTATTTACACCACTGGGTCGATGCCACTGCTGGTGGACGTTTCGTCCCGAGGGTATCACCAGCCCAGTAGTCAGCACTTCGGTGTTGACATGAATATCAATTATATGGTCATTTTATAAATTTTCTGTTTACAAAACTTTGAATTTTTCGAAAAACTTAGGATTTTCTTACCCCAGGAGTAGATTACCTTAGCCGTATTTGACACAACTTTTTGGAATTTTGGGTCCTCAATGCTCTTCAACTTTGTATTTGTTTGGCTTTTTAACTATTTTGATTTGAGCGTCACTGATGAGTCTTATGTAGACGAAACGCGCGTCTGGCGTATAAAATTATAATCCTGGTACTTTTGATAACTATTTACACCACTGGGTCGATGCCACCGCTGGTGGACGTTTCGTCCCCGAGGGTATCACCAGCCCAGTAGTCAGCACTTCGGTGTTGACATGAATATCAATTATATGGTCATTTTATAAATTTTCTGTTTACAAAACTTTGAATTTTTCGAAAAACTTAGGATTTTCTTACCCCAGGAGTAGATTACCTTAGCCGTATTTGGCACAACTTTTTGGAATTTTGGGTCCTCAATGCTCTTCAACTTTGTATTTGTTTGGCTTTTTAACTATTTTGATTTGAGCGTCACTGATGAGTCTTATGTAGACGAAACGCGCGTCTGGCGTATAAAAATTATAATCCTGGTACTTTTGATAACTATTTACACCACTGGGTCGATGCCACTGCTGGTGGACGTTTCGTCCCCGAGGGTATCACCAGCCCAGTAGTCAGCACTTCGGTGTTGACATGAATATCAATTATATGGTCATTTTATAAATTTTCTGTTTACAAAACTTTGAATTTTTCGAAAAACTTAGGATTTTCTTACCCCAGGAGTAGATTACCTTAGCCGTATTTGGCACAACTTTTTGGAATTTTGGGTCCTCAATGCTCTTCAACTTTGTATTTGTTTGGCTTTTTAACTATTTTGATTTGATGCATAAAAAATCATTCTTATACGGTTAAAAGCAATGAGAAACTTATATTTTTAATCTATAAATTAAATCAAACAGACCTATAAAATTCCAATTGCACGTGTTGGTTTAATCTATTCATATCTTTAGTGATGTTTACATCGCTTATATGGTCATCTGAGGTCAAATCGATAGTTGATTAGCTGGCGTCTGGACTAAAATACACATGAAACGAACCTATATTGTATCTACCCCATGCTCTGTAAACTGTTTATTTTATACTTTTCATAGTGTGGATAAATGTGTTACATTGTTATAAATCAAATATGAGAATTTGAGTCAAATCGGTGACCATGAATTTGACGGCGAGTGCCCCTTTTTGTTGCATTAAAAAATTATTTCAATCAAATCTAAAAATATTTTTTTGTCAAATTTAATGACATGGCAATTAAACATTGTTAAACTACATCAGTACAAGTGAGTTTTAACAGGTAAAAAGAAAGCCCTACTTTTCTTAAACTCTTGTATTACTTATCTAGTGAATTCAAAAAGCCCTACGAGTTAGATTTAACAGGTGTTGCAACTTTTAATGAATGTTATTTAAAATTTAAAACTCTCTGGTAGATGTGATCTTTTTAATAAGTTTGCCCTAAGCAGGAGGTTTTGCTTTCTAAATCCACAAATCAGAAGAACTATTTTAATAATTCTTTAATGTTTCATCCCTTTTTGATATATTTATATAATAGATTATCAAAAAGGAATAAAACATTAAAGAAATTAAATTTTATATACTTTTTCCAAAATTATAAGGAAAAATATATTTCTAATAACGCAGCTTTTATGACCTAGATCAAAAAAAATCTTAAATTTGTTAGCAATACACCAAACTACATAATCACCTGTGATTCAGTTAGATCATTATATAACTAAGATAGCTTTATAGTTTGATAAAAATCAAAGTTGATTTGAAAAAAATATTAAAAAGATTAAAGTGTACCATCTGACTTTTGTCCAGATTTGCAAATCCAAGCCTTTTTTACCCAGATTAATATAAATCTTACATTTGACAGCAATACACCAAACTGCTTAACAACCTGGGATTCAGTTAGATCAATATATTACTAATATAGCTGTATAGTTTGATGAAAATCTAAGTTTATTTAAAAAAGTTATCTAAAAGATTAAAATGTACTATCTCTATTTTGTCCGAACTGCAAATTCTAGCTTTTATTTACCTAGAATAATTTAATTCTTAAAATTTACAGCAAATCTATAAACTATAGATTAATGACCTGGGATTCAGTAAGATCAATACATTGCTAAGATAGCTGCATACTTTGATGAAAATACAAGTTGATTTGAAAAAGTTAGTAAAACAATTAAAGTGTACTATCTCCATTTTGTCCAAACTGTAAATTCTAGCTTTTTTTACCTAGATTGATCTACTTCTTAAAAAAAAGAAAATACAAGTTGATTTGAAAAAGTTATTAAAACAATTAAACTGTACTATCTATTTTGTCCAAACTGCAAATTCTAGCTTTTTTTACCTAGATTGATCTACTTCTTAAATTTTACAGCAAACAAAAAAAACTATAGATTAGTGACCTGTGATTCAGTTAGATCAACACATTGCTAACATAGCTGCATAGTTTGATGAACATACAAGTTGATTTTAAAAAGTTATTAACAAAATTAAAGTGTACTATCTTTATTTTGTCCGAAATTGCAAATTTTAGCTTTTTTTTACCTAGATTAATCTCATTCTTAAATTTCACGGCAAAACGATAAACTATATTATGACCTGTGATTCAGTACGATCAATACATTGTTAAGATAGCTGCATAGTGTGATGAAAATACAAGTTGATTTGAAAAAAGTTATTAAAACAATTAAAACGTACTTTCATACTGCAAATCCTAGCTTTTTTTACCTAGATTTCTATAAATCTTAAACTTAACAGCAATTCAACAAACTACAAAATTATCGTGGATTCAGTAAGCTTAAAATATATCTATGTTAGCTGCATAGATTGATGAAAATCCAAGTTGATTTGAAAATAAAATGAGATGCCTTTCTGAATCTAATCATTTTTATTCTGACCCATGTAAAATTAAGTTCTTTCATTTCACAGCAATGAATCAAACTACCAAATAAGCGTAAATTTTGTCAGATCAATATTTATTTAAGTTAGATATGCTGATTTTCACCAGTCAAGAATAAATGTGAATTTTAATAGAGTATAGTCGAAACCTAGTCGATTACATTTAAGTTCAGTTAAGTTCAGTCGAGACAATGTCGAGACTAGTCGAGTAAAATATGTTCTCGATTTTACCCGTCGTGCACAAAAAATAGTCTTTTCTGAAGTGAAATATTTAACTATATTTAGAAAATCACCACTTTTGATCCTCAATGCTGTACAACTTTGTACTTGTTTTGACTATCAAACTTTTATATCTGAGAGTCACTGGTAAGTCATGTGTGGGCGAGGCATGTTTCTAATGTATTGAATTTTTAACCTGATGCCTTTTGTTAGCTATTACTCATGTGTTTCTTGGTCTAATTTCTTTCCATATTTATTTGTATTGTAGTCCTGTAATATTATGTTGTCGTGTTAATGTTATATCTAACATTGCCATTAAAGTGTGAGTTTTGGCATGCCACGAAACCAGGTTCAAACCACCATTTTTTTCTTTGAAAATGTCCTGTACAAAATCAGGAATATGGCCATTGTTATATTATAGTTCGTTTATGTTTGTGTTACATTTTAACGTTGTGTTTCCGTTGTGTCGTTTGTTTTCTCTTAAACTTGAGTGTGAATTCACAATACTATAAGACGTGTCACGGTACTTTTCTATCCCAAATTCATTTATTTAGTTTTGATGTTATATTTGTTATTATCATAGAATTTTGTCTAATGCCTAGTCCGTTCCTGTGTGTGTTACATTTTAATATTGTATCGTTGTTCTCTGATATTTAATAAGTTTCCCTCAGTTTTAGATTGTTACCCCGATTTTGTTTTATATCCATGTACTTACGAGTTGTTAAGAGCGGTATACTACAGTTGCCTTTATTTGAAAAAAAAATGGTGTTATGTATGTCCTACACAGGTAAATGAAAAATAATTTTGTCGTTAAGTGATACGTCTTCGTTTGTGTGTATACATCTTTCTATTAGGAATTCCAAAAATTTTCTGTAATATAAATAACACTTATCTGTCACTTGGTTCATGTGGGCGTAAATATCAACAATAAAACTATACAATTAGAGCTAGATAAAACTAGACCGTATTTCACTGCTGAAAGTTTTCATTAAATGTATTGCTATTCTAAAATGCTTTTGATTAATGATATTTGAATATTCATATATTAGCTTTATTTGACGTATATTAAAAAAAACAATTCCGTATATATGTGTTGTCTCCCTCGAATGCCACCATTTAATTAATTAAAGACAATTAGTGAACTTGATAGGGTTTTGCAACATTCACCTGTTGATAAAAAAAAGTAAAATTTGGCGTTATATTGTGATGCATTATCAACAAAAAAAGAAAATTCAAACATTTTTATTTCTTTTTATTTGAAAAAAATAAATGTAAATGTTTATTAACTTAAAACATATTAGAAATTTACTAGTCAACTAAAGAAACGATACACGATCTGACTTTAGAATGAAATTTATCAAAAGTATTAAGATTAAAAGAAAATGAGATATAAAATTGAGACTGGAAATGGGGAGTGTGTCAAAGAGACAACAACCCGACCATAGAAAAGACAACAACAGAAGGTCACTGAAAGGTCTTCAATGTAGCGAAAAGTTTCCGCTCCGGAGGCGTCCTTCAGCGTGCCCCTAAAGAAATATATACTAGTTCAGTGATAATGAACGCCTTACTAAACTCCAAATTGTTCACAAGAAACTAAAATTAAAAAAAATACAAGACTAACAAAGGCCAAAGGCTCTTGACTTGGGACAGTCAATAAGATGTGGCGGGGTTAAACATATTTATGAGACCTCAACCGTCCCCTTATACCTCTAGCCAATGTAGAAATGTAAACACATACCAATACGCACATTACAATTCAGTTAAAAAAAGTCCGAGTCTGATGTCAGAAGATGTAACTAAAGAAAATAAACAAAATGAATAAAAAGCGTTCATTTGTAATGTATGCACATATGGTAATGAAAATCAAAACCTGTCGGAAAGTAACTAAATTCCGTGTTAACGGTCATAGGGTGCAAATTATTTTAGCGGAAAGTTGGACACAAAATCGACAAACAGTTTTCAAAGTACTAAATTCATTTTTAAATTTGTTTCAAAATATTCAATCTGCTAATCAAGTAATGTTCATATTGTAACTAATGGGTTGAAATATTGTTTTTTTTTTTTTTTTGGTATAAAAAGTGGGTTTTTTCATATCTCAAAAAACGCAAAAAAAGAAGACAAAAAGTTTTCGTTTCAAATCAATGCTTTAGTTATGAAAACAACACATTGTAAATTTGGCACCTTTCGGACAAGTTTTAGGATTGTAATTGGTTGTTTTAATTTCAATTAACACTTAATGTCAATGGTGAATCATTTGATGATGTTTACATTTTAACGATTTCTTGCTGGACCGAACTTTGCTTTACAAACAAAGAAACTGTACGACTTAAAAAACATTTGTCAAAAAATTTAAATTTCGCCAAATGACGTCATGAAAGCAAAAAAAAATTTTGATCAACGGATTTATATTTCCATTGTCATTAAATATGACTACCTTCGATATTGGTCCAGTAAACGGCAACTTCATCTTTAATTTGAAAAGAAAATCGTGTATTGTTTCTTTTGTTGACTGGTATATTATTAAATAGGGTAAGAAGAATTCTGATGAGCTGCGAAACATAGCAAACATCTTAGCAATTTATTATGAATCACTTACAAAAAGAGGTGTAATATAATAATCAAGAAAAATATCCTGAACGACACTAACACGAGATACAAATTAAATTATTACAGCACACTCAACTATAGATGTATTTAAAAGAATCATCAAAGTCCAAAAAGTCTATTCTAGAATATTTGCAAACATTCATTCCTGACAATATTCACATGTTGACTTTGGGATGCACACTTTTCAAAGGTTATGGTCGTTAAACTATCTCATAGTCATTAGCCTACATTTTTGTTGTAATCACTGCTTCTCAAACATATTTCTCGAATGCCAACCTAATTCTACAGGTATTTTATCGGTAAATCATAGGATGTTAGGATTTAAGGAATTTACCGTATATATTTACGTTCATTCGGTTTTTTTTGAGAAACCAAAAAAAATACCTAAATAAAAACGAAATTTGCTTTCATTTTTGTTTTTGATTTTAAATGTTCCTGCGCCTGATTTAGTTTTTTTTACATAATGTTAGCCTTCTCATTTTCAAAAGATGTCTATACCCCCTTCCTCTTGTAAAATATCCTAAGTTAGTAATGGTCGCCCCTTTATGGTAAACTATAATTGAAAATAGCTCTATACATTGCTTACAGCTACCGACGACAACAGCAGAGTTAAAGGATTTTTACTTCACCAGGGCAATATGTTCGTGTAATACTACCCCACTCACACTTGGATGGTGTAAAATCAGTTCATAAGAATTGAGTTGCTTCATATGGCTTCGTAAATTTTGAACTACTCATTGGCGGATCAAGAACTTTTCATAAACGGGGGAGCTGACTGACCTAAGTTGGGTCCCGCTCTTGTCATATCTTAGTGATTCCCTGAATAAACAACAAAAATTTTCGCAGGAAGAGGGGGAACAACCAAGGCCCTCGTACTATGCTTCTGAGCGTGTAGCTTGTCTAGGTATCACTATAATGTTATCAAATTATATTTAAACTCTACTCAATGGAAAGTTCTGATAAAGTTTCAAATGTAAAAAAAACACTTTTTCATGAAGCAGAATTCTAATAAATCGCATGTCTAGCCACTATGTCCGATCGTTATGTTTTTTCATTTCCTTATGTAAAATATCTATTATAAACAGAAAATATGCATTTATGATACAAAATAAACATATTTAAAAGATACAAACTATAATTTGATACAAATCGCTAAAGGGTTCGGGTGTTTTCATAAACATCATGACCTAATAACTGTTTTCGGTAAGCATTCCCTATGTCTAGCCATTATGTCCAATGGCGTCATTTAGACGTTTCTGCACAGAGGCGTTTTTTTTATATGAAAACAAACTATTCCGTCTAGTAAGCAGTTGAAATGATGCCGGGAAATGTTCATTCCAAAAAAGTTCTGCTGAATTAGAATAATAATTAGATTGAATAAACACGCACACATAATGATGGACCTTTTATAGACACAGGGAAGAGGGGGAAGAGGGATGGACAAGGAATAGTTTCTTATGGAAAAAAGTTTTCACGCAATTATAAAACCCCTTTTTTGATTAGAATCTGAGGAACAATGGTCTTAAAAATATACTCATTTGTAAAATAAAACCATTAGTGATGGAAAATTATCGCTAGAAACATAGGAGGCACATGCTAATAAAATAGGCATGAAATGGACAACGTCGTCATAGGTGAAATAACGATAAACAGGTTATCATTAGTCATCTCAACTTGATTGCTTTTCTCGCTTTCGCCGTTCCGGCTCAAGCGGGAAAATCCATCTCGTTTAGATGATCAACGATAATCTATAAATATTTAACTTGACATCATTTTTAAGTTTTATTGTTTTATTTTCTCATATGACCCTCTAGCGAGAATGGTGTTTTTTTTTTAGAAAAGTTTGCTATGCATTCTATCTACAATTAAATTGGAAAAAATGCATTTGTTTTCACCTCATCACCAATCGGAAAATAAAAACGATCCTTACGAAGTTAATTGCCTCATAAACAATAAATTTTGAATGATCTTCATCATTTGTTTTTTTTCAATATTTTTTTTAAAATAGCGCAAGTTTGCTTTTAAAAATAAAATATCAAAGTATTTGACGTCAATATTGTTAAGCAGGCATGTTGCGCCTTGCGACGCAATACCGTGCGTAACATCACAATACCATGAAAAGTACATACCCTTATAACCATGACCATCAAATTTCGATTTTGGGAATTGATCGTGTCTTTCGGTTGCGATTGTTCTCTGTTTGTTCTCTTTCTTTTTCAAATCATCTAGAATAAGATAAACTGTTATTGTCAATTAAAAAATCAAATGAAAGAAGTACGATAAAAAAAACATTGTTTGGCCTCTGAAAATTAAAATTCATGCTGTTCCACAAACTAACTAAGGACATTTTTACCACGTGTTAGATGGTGGTTTTCATTAGGTAGTCTTATCTTTCAATTTCCAATGTGACTTATTGACGATTGTGACTGTTTCGCATTGATATAAATCGTGTCACGGTACTTTTCAATCCCAAATTCATGTACTTAGTATTTCGTTTTGACGTTATATTTGTTATTCTCATCGGAATTTGTCAAATGTCTTAATGTTTGTAGATATAAATCTGATTTTTTTTCTGTTGCATTCGTGTGTTCTGGTAAAGATAATTAATCATCCAGTTCATTTATAAGTTTTTTGATTTGGATCAACGTAATTTATAAGATATATTTGGTTTACAGTTTCATTATGAAGAAACACCGATATAGCTAGATAATACAATAAATTATCTAACTACTACTAAAATTTGATATTGATTAGTGTTATTATTTTCATTGTTATTAATAAATGCTAAATCAGTCTAACAAATCTAATCTTAAATTCTATCCTAATTCTATCTTTTTAGAAATTCAATTGTGACGTCATTTTGTTGGCTTTTATGGCTTTGGTTAATCGGCTGTGTATTTTTATGTGCTGGTTTAGGTTGTTCTATGTAACGTTTCCGTTTTTGTTCTCAAGTTAGTGTGAGTTTTGGCATGCCACGAAACCAGGTTCAAACCACCATGTTTTTCTTTGAAAATGTCCTGTACAAAATCAGGAATATGGCCATTGTTATATTATAGTTCGTTTATGTTTGTGTTACATTTTAACGTTGTGTTTCCGTTGTGTCGTTTGTTTTCTCTTAAATTTGAGTGTGAATTCACAATACTATAAGACGTGTCACGGAACTTTTCTATCCCAAATTCATAAATAGTTTTGATGTTATATTTGTTATTATCATAGAATTTTGTCTAATGCTTAGTCCGTTCCTGTGTGTGTTACATTTTAATATTGTGTCGTTGTTCTCTGATATTTAATAAGTTTCCCTCAGTTTTAGATTGTTACCCCGATTTTGTTTTATATCCATGGACTTACGAGTTGTTAAGAGCGGTATACTACAGTTGCCTTTATTTGAAAAAAAAAATGGTGTTATTTATGTCCTACACAGGTAAATGAAAAATAATTTTGTCGTTAAGTGATACGTCTTCGTTTGTGTGTATACATCTTTCTATTAGGAATTCCAAAAAATTTCTGTAATATAAATAACACTTATCTGTCACTTGGTTCATGTGGGCGTAAATATCAACAATAAAACTATACAATTAGAGCTAGATAAAACTAGACCGTATTTCACTGCTGAAAGTTATTACAAAAATGAAAAGTAAATTTTCATTAAATGTATTGCTATTCTAAAATGCTTTTGATTAATGATATTTGAATATTCATATATTAGCTTTATTTGACATATATTAAAAAAAAACAATTCCGTATATATGTGTTGTCTCCCTCGAATGCCACCATTTAATTAATTAAAGACAATTAGTGAACTTGATAGGGTTTTGCAACATTCACCTGTTGATAAAAAAAAGTAAAATTTGGCGTTATATTGTGATGCATTATCAACAAAAAAAGAAAATTCAAACATTTTTATTTCTTTTTATTTGAAAAAAAATAAATGTAAATGTTTATTAACTTAAAACATATTAGAAATTTACTAGTCAAGTAACGAAACGATACACGATCTGACTTTAGAATGAAATTTATCAAAAGTATTAAGATTAAAAGAAAATGAGATATAAAATTGAGACTGGAAATGGGGAGTGTGTCAAAGAGACAACAACCCGACCATAGAAAAGACAACAACAGAAGGTCACTAAAAGGTCTTCAATGTAGCGAAAAGTTTCCGCTCCGGAGGCGTCCTTCAGCGTGCCCCTAAAGAAATATATACTAGTTCAGTGATAATGAACGCCTTACTAAACTCCAAATTGTTCACAAGAAACTAAAATTAAAAAAAATACAAGACTAACAAAGGCCAAAGGCTCTTGACTTGGGACAGTCAATAAGATGCGGCGGGGTTAAACATAATTATGAGATCTCAACCGTCCCCTTATACCTCTAGCCAATGTAGAAATGTAAACACATACCAATACGCACATTACAATTCAGTTAAAAAAAGTCCGAGTCTGATGTCAGAAGATGTAACTAAAGAAAATAAACAAAATGAATAAAAAGCGTTCATTTGTAATGTATGCACATATGGTAATGAAAATCAAAACCTGTCGGAAAGTAACTAAATTCCGTGTTAACGGTCATAGGGTGCAAATTATTTTAGCGGAAAGTTGGACACAAAATCGACAAACAGTTTTCAAAGTACTAAATTCATTTTTAAATTTGTTTCAAAATATTCAATCTGCTAATCAAGTAATGTTCATATTGTAACTAATGGGTTGAAATATTGTTTGTTTTTTTTTTGGTATAAAAAGTGGGTTTTTTCATATCTCAAAAAACGCAAAAAAAGAAGACAAAAGTTTTCGTTTCAAATCAATGCTTTAGTTATGAAAACAACACATTGTAAATTTGGCACCTTTCGGACAAGTTTTAGGATTGTAATTGGTTGTTTTAATTTCAATTAACACTTAATGTCAATGGTGAATCATTTGATGATGTTTACATTTTTAACGATTTCTTGCTGGACCGAACTTTGCTTTACAAACAAAGAAACTGTACGATTTAAAAAAAACATTTGTCAAAAAATTTAAATTTCGCCAAATGACGTCATGAAAGCAAAAAAAAATTTTGATCAACGGATTTATATTTCCATTGTCATTAAATATGACTACCTTCGATATTGGTCCAGTAAACGGCAACTTCATCTTTAATTTGAAAAGAAAATCGTGTATTGTTTCTTTTGTTGACTAGTATATTATTAAATAGGGTAAGAAGAATTCTGATGAGCTGCGAAACATAGCAAACATCTTAGCAATTTATTATGAATCACTTACAAAAAGAGGTGTAATATAATAATCAAGAAAAATATCCTGAACGACACTAACACGAGATACAAATTAAATTATTACAGCACACTCAACTATAGATGTATTTAAAAGAATCATCAAAGTCCAAAAAGTCTATTCTAGATATTTGCAAACATTCATTCCTGACAATATTCACATGTTGACTTTGGGATGCACACTTTTCAAAGGTTATGGTCGTTAAACTATCTCATAGTCATTAGCCTACATTTTTGTTGTAATCACTGCTTCTCAAACATATTTCTCGAATGCCAACCTAATTCTACAGGTATTTTATCGGTAAATCATAGGATGTTAGGATTTAAGGAATTTACCGTATATATTTACGTTCATTCGGGTTTTTTTGAGAAACCAAAAAAAATACCTAAATAAAAACGAAATTTGCTTTCATTTTTGTTTTTGATTTTAAATGTTCCTGCGCCTGATTTAGTTTTTTTTACATAATGTTAGCCTTCTCATTTTCAAAAGATGTCTATACCCCTTCCTCTTGTAAAATATCCTAAGTTAGTAATGGTCGCCCCTTTATGGTAAACTATAATTGAAAATAGCTCTATACATTGCTTACAGCTACCGACGACAACAGCAGAGTTAAAGGATTTTTACTTCACCAGGGCAATATGTTCGTGTAATACTACCCCACTCACACTTGGATGGTGTAAAATCAGTTCATAAGAATTGAGTTGCTTCATATGGCTTCGTAAATTTTGAACTACTCATTGGCGGATCAAGAACTTTTCATAAACGGGGGAGCTGACTGACCTAAGTTGGGTCCCGCTCTAGTCATATCATAGTGATTCCCTAAATAAACAACAAAATTTTTCGCAGGAAGAGGGGGAACAACCAAGGCCCTCGTACTATGCTTCTGAGCGTGTAGCTTGTCTAGGTATCACTATAATGTTATCAAATTATATTTAAACTCTACTCAATGGAAAGTTCTGATAAAGTTTCAAATGTAAAAAAAACACTTTTTCATGAAGCAGAATTTAAATAAATCGCATGTCTAGCCACTATGTCCGATCGTTATGTTTTTTCATTTCCTTATGTAAAATATCTATTATAAACAGAAAATATGCATTTATGATACAAAATAAACATATTTAAAAGATACAAACTATAATTTGATACAAATCGCTAAAGGATTCGGGTGTTTTCATAAACATCATGACCTAATAACTGTTTTCGGTAAGCATTCCCTATGTCTAGCCATTATGTCCAATGGCGTCATTTAGACGTTTCTGCACAGAGGCGTTTTTTTTATATGAAAACAAACTATTCCGTCTAGTAAGCAGTTGAAATGATGCCGGGAAATGTTCATTCCAAAAAAGTTCTGCTGAATTAAAATAATAATTAGATTGAATAAACACGCACACATAATGATGGACCTTTTATAGACACAGGGAAGAGGGGGAAGAGGGATGGACAAGGAATAGTTTCTTATGGAAAAAAGTTTTCACGCAATTATAAAACCCCTTTTTTGATTAGAATCTGAGGAACAATGGTCTTAAAAATATACTCATTTGTAAAATAAAACCATTAGTGATGGAAAATAATCGCTAGAAACATAGGAGGCACATGCTAATAAAATAGGCATGAAATGGACAACGTCGTCATAGGTGAAATAACGATAAACAGGTTATCATTAGTCATCTCAACTTGATTGCTTTTCTCGCTTTCGCCGTTCCGGCTCAAGCGGGAAAATCCATCTCGTTTAGATGATCAACGATAATCTATAAATATTTAACTTGACATCATTTTTAAGTTTTATTGTTTTATTTTCTCATATGACCCTCTAGCGAGAATGGTGTTTTTTTTAGAAAAGTTTGCTATGCATTCTATCTACAATTAAATTGGAAAAAATGCATTTGTTTTCACCTCATCACCAATCGGAAAATAAAAACGATCCTTACGAAGTTAATTGCCTCATAAACAATAAATTTTGAATGATCTTCATCATTTGTTTTTTTTCAATATTTTTTTTAAAATAGCGCAAGTTTGCTTTTAAAAATAAAATATCAAAGTATTTGACGTCAATATTGTTAAGCAGGCATGTTGCGCCTTGCGACGCAATACCGTGCGTAACATCACAATACCATGAAAAGTACATACCCTTATAACCATGACCATCAAATTTCGATTTTGGGAATTGATCGTGTCTTTCGGTTGCGATTGTTCTCTGTTTTTTCTCTTTCTTTTTCAAATCATCTAGAATAAGATAAACTGTTATTGTCAATTAAAAAATCAAATGAAAGAAGTACGATAAAAAAAACATTGTTTGGCCTCTGAAAATTAAAATTCATGCTGGTCCACAAACTAACTAAGGACATTTTTACCACGTGTTAGATGGTGGTTTTCATTAGGTAGTCTTATCTTTCAATTTCCAATGTGACTTATTGACGATTGTGACTGTTTTGCATTGATATAAATCGTGTCACGGTACTTTTCAATCCCAAATTCATGTACTTAGTATTTCGTTTGGACGTTATATTTGTTATTCTCATCGGAATTTGTCAAATGTCTTAATGTTTGTAGATATAAATCTGATTTTTTTTCTTTTGCATTCGTGTGTTCTGGTAAAGATAATTAATCATCCAGTTCATTTATAAGTGTTTTGATTTGGATCAACGTAATTTATAAGATATATTTGGTTTACAGTTTCATTATGAAGAAACACCGATATAGCTAGATAATACAATAAATTATCTAACTACTACTAAAATTTGATATTGATTAGTGTTATTATTTTCATTGTTATTAATAAATGCTAAATCAGTCTAACAAATCTAATCTTAAATTCTATCCTAATTCTATCTTTTTAGAAATTCAATTGTGACGTCATTTTGTTGGCTTTTATGGCTTTGGTTAATCGGCTGTGTATTTTTATGTGCTGGTTTAGGTTGTTCTATGTAACGTTTCCGTTTTTGTTCTCTAGTTAATCACCACTTCGGTTTTATCATGTATATCTATTACATATTCATTTCATAAAACTTACAGTTTGCAAAAGCAACAATTATTCTAAATTACAAGTACACACCCGTGATATCACTGGTCCGTAACTGAATTAAAGTATACAACTATGCCTAAGCCTTATTTTAGTAATTGGTATTGTCATCTGATAAAGTCGTGTCGATTATAAGATACACAGTTTTCTCTGCTTTCAAATCTTTCTGTTTGAACCCGTCGACCTGGAACTTGTCAATTATTGGTAATATTAATTATTTGGAAAACAAAAGGTCCTGGCTATCCAGGAATGGAGTATTTTTTAATCAACATCATTGTCCCATATTAGTTATCTTAGAAAGTCTTGCTGATTGCTGAATAAAACTACAATAGGGAAAAATTTGACAAAGATTGAATTTAGTAGTGTCGGCCCTTTGATTATGACCTCTGTATATAGCAAAATCCTAAATACACCGTTTCGTGGTGCGCCTGTCAAATGCGGAACGTACCCTTTGATTATGACCCGTGTATATAGCAAAATCCTAAATACACCGTTTGGTGGTGCGTCTGTCAAATGCGGAACGTACCCTTTGATTATGACCCGTGTATATAGCAAAATCCTAAATACACCGTTTGGTGGTGCGCCTGTCAAATGCGGAACGTACAGATAAGGTAATAGGTAACAGGTGAATATATTATTGGTATCGGTATTGGTTTTGACCCGGAACTTGTTAATTATTGGCAATATTAATTATGTGGAAAACAAAAGGGTCTGGAGTGGTGTAATTTTTAATCTACACCATTGTCCTATATTGGCTATATAATGAGTTGAATTCTTTGATTTGTCGTTTTTACCCGATGACGGCTGACAAATTGGACCTCGTAATTTTAGTATTATAGATAAGGACGTACTTATCGCAGACAGAAAACCCTAGCCGTATAAGTTACAACTTTTTGAAACTTTTGGTTTTCAGTTTTCTTCAACTTTGTACTTCTTTTAGCTTTTACACTTTTTTCATCTGAGCGTCACTTGTTAGTCTTGTGTGGACGAAACGCACGCCTGGGTATCAAATTTAAAACCTGGTACTTTTTGTAAGCTATTATTCGTGTGTTTCTTTGTTCTATATGTTCTCATGTTTATTTGAATTGTAGTCCTGTTATGTTGTCATTTAATGTTTTACTTAGCATTGCCATAAAAGCGGGTGTTGAGGCATGCCACAAAACCAAGTTCAACCCCCGTTGTTTTTCTTAAAATGTCCTGTACCAAGTCAGGAAAATGGCCATTGGTAAATTATAGTTCTCTTTTGTGTGAGTTCCATTTTAATGTTTATGATTTATGATTTGCGAACAGCAGTTTATTACTGTTGCATTTATTATTTTTTATCTTAGCTTAAAAGACTTGAAAGACTTGTCAATTCATTCAAAAGCAAATCGTGCAAAAACTTGGACACAGTTATAGAAAATACTTCCTTTAATCACATTTATCAAAGCCAAACCAAAGGGGCACCCATACATATTCTTTTTTCTTTTATTGTCACGAAAAAAATGTTTTGAATAAACACCTCAAAACGGAATATTCTCTTCTAAACTCCTAGTGATGTGCAATAAATATAAACATTCCTCTAGAAACACACTAGAAATGTTTTGTCACCATTATGCTATCACCTGAAACACGCAATGTGTGACTTTATAATACCAAAAAATATTTTTTGCATTATTTTGACACTGTCCATCCCAACACTAATTTAGTATGTGTCGGGAGTTTGATGTCACAGATTTGACCAAGATTTGTCATAAAGTACTAGTAATTGAATTTGGTCAAAAATCCTCGCCTGTCCAGACTATATAAGATAAGACAATATTGATAGTGATCAGTTGGATATAAACACTATTTTATATAATGTTTCCTATGAAATGATAATAATCATTTCTATTTGTAAAGAAATAGAGTGTTATGTGAAATTAACTAGAAACCTTAATGAAATGAAAAATAATGTAATCCTACCTAGTTCTACAAAAAAGAACTGATACTCTTAAAGTATAAAAAAAAACATATTTGTTGAATTCTGATGTAGACTATTTTAACAGATTGTCGGCATTTCTGTGGGAACGATCTGTGTGTCTCTTTCTTATTTTCACATCAATTGGAGTGAATTCTGACACTTGTCAAAAACAAGTCAAAAGAAGTCAGGTCATTTGATTTTCACATGCAGATATATTGATGTTTTGTCCATTAACAGTCCAAACTTTTGTAATCAACTTCCCTAGCTGTAAAGCAATGTAACAATTTTACCTGGATATGGGATATAAAGATTCCACAACTGCAACAAGTTTAACGCGAAATAATGAATGTACAACACAGTGACTAACTTCAAGGGCTCTTTGAATTTGACCGTCTGAGCAAGGTACGTGTATATTTTTTATTCTTACTCGAACACTGTTAGGATTTTCATTTTCAGCAGTTTTTGGATTTCTAGCATATGTTTGTATTAGATTTTTCGAATAACAATACCACTCGAGACAGCTAAATCTTAATTATTAAAACACTGAAAATTGAAATTCTAACAAAGTTCGAGTAAGAATTAATATATGTTACTCAGACTCAGTAAAATGTCATCATTGTCTGAGTTAAATGTTGATAAAGCAGGAGTATGTCAAATAACGTCTCGTCCTTTTTCTAAACAAATTTATCGGAATGTACCAAGACCGTCGTGACTGTGTACTTTAAAGGGATTCAGAAGAAAACATATGGTTGACTGCTGAATCCATATTTGACATTATTACCTATTATGTCTGGGTTTTTTTTCACTCATCGTTGTCAATACAATGCCGATACTTATGCATTGTAGGGTCGTTTGCTATTACTAAATACTAGATTTATTATCAAAAATACCTATCATGTCTGGGTTTTTCACTCATCGTTGTAAATTCAATGGAATTTAACACGACTGTCATTCAAGTAAGAGGTTCAGCTACTTATAAAACCAGGTCTTTTCCATCATTATTTGCATTAGAAAATACCTATACGTAGTCAGAAATATGACAGTTGTTTATCATTATTCGTTTGTTGTGTTTGAGCTTTTGATTTTGCCATTTCAAACCTCAGTATGTTTGTGATTTCACTTTGTATTCTAAAATATACTTTAATTTTATGATTATATTTACACTAGGAAAAACAACAAGTTGCAATTTTTAAACAATATCATCAACTCAAGAAATAAATATCATTTGATTATAAGTATTTGAAATACTGGCTGCACGTCTTTACCAAAACATTTATGTTCAGACCCCCTCTTTTTGAAAATGTTTAACAGTATTACTAAAAGCATATGGCGAAATAAGGTACAATGTAAATACACTCATCATATATACCAGGATTGAAATTTGATTTTTGCGCCAGACGCCAGTGACGCTCAATTGATAAAATGGTAAAATGGCCAAATAAGTACGAAGTTGAAGAGCATTGAGGACCAAAAATTCCTAAAATTCCCTAAGCTACACATAAATTTGCATATACACGTATTTGTACATGATTTATTAATTTAAGGTGCAATTATTTCAATTAAATCATAGTACGCCTTATCCGGTTACATACGAAAATATTGTTCTCTTGAATTTAACAGTTGTATTTAAATAATCCTGTATTGAATTGCAGTAAAAAATCAAGATCATAAACATATGTCTTTGGTATTTCAAAGCACCATTATAATACTTTAGGGGGGTTTCTATAGGATATTTTGAAACCCGAGGTTATATTGTTACCAAAGCTGTACACAGAAAAAAGATGTGAAACTGAGTACGGGAGTTTAAACAACACATCTATAAAAAGAAGAATTTAACGACAGACTGTACACGTGAATTTTTTTTAAATGTAGAACTTCGATGTACATTAATATTCTCAATACCTAGTTTTAAAATACATGTCATGTTACTTAGAAATATGTTCTTATATTTCAATTTGATTTCGATCAAATGCTTTTAATCAAATTTGTAACTAGTCTACAAACTAAATTCGTAGTTTGTTCGATTTTCGCTCACTCAATGAAGTTCCTTTTAATATATCTTTAATATTAATCAAGAATGCACATGTATGAATGGAAACGAAGGCATAGTCGTTTTTTATTTCCCTATATACATGTAGATGGTATTACAAACTTATATTTAACCCTTGGTTTATCTTTGAAAAATTTTGAACAGTTTTCTGAAACGTAAATCATCATTTGCAAACATGTACAAAATAAAACAAAAACGTTTTTCGATTGCATACAGGAGATTTGTAGTAAGAAAACAGAACTTTTGTGTATTTTACTTTCAAGTTGCATGCAAATATAGTTTGCTGGTGTGTTCCTCCTGCTCATTGTAGATGTACATTTTATTATATAACTCGTTCTCAGATCTCGGTCTTTTAATCTCGCTATGTAGACTTCACACTAATATGTTTTTAATGAAACCTTACTGCATCTTAAAAACAAACCTATTATGGGCTCATATTTCTTTGCGATAGTTCTTTCATCATCCTCAAACTGTTGTTCAATTTTGAGTCTCTTTTTCTGTAACTTTTCTTTCCATTTAATCATATCTTTCATTGTATATGAACAGTATTCGAATTCTTTTATCAGTTTCATTAATATTCCTATCATGTTCTGTCGTTGTTGATCACTATTTTGAGTATTGTCAATTGGTAAATATCTGTAATCATATCTTTTAATTAAATCAACAAGAATAGCTGGAGAGCGTTCTAAATAGCTGTTCATATTAACGTTTTTCTTTTTAAGTTCGTCTTCGTATGAAAAACAAACCACTATATTTTTTCTAATAGAATTCCCAAACACGCTTTCAATTTGCTCGAATAATTCTTTATCCTTACTTGTAAAACGCTCATTCAGTGGTACGACCACCAGTAAAATGTCGATTTTGGAGTAAGCTAAATCCAGACATAACGCGAGCTCTTTAGATACAATGTTTTCATCGTCGTAAATGTCAAACAAGGCTGGACTATCCACGATGACCAGTTGTGTGTGATCTGCTGCATTCAAAACAATTTTCCTCTCAAAGCATTTCGTCACTGGAAAAGTTGAACATTTTGATTTGAAATAATTTTCCCCGCAAAGTGTGTTAGCTGTTGCGCTTTTGCCGCATCCTCCTCCTCCTGCCAATACGATATGAATTCCCTGCAAAAAAAATATGTTTTGTTTTTAATGAAACTCTTGTGATTTGGTAAAATGGATACTACCATATCAATCAATTAATTTTGTGTTTTTTGCGAGGTCTACATACAACCCTTCAACATTTTGTCATTTGTAAAACATTAAATTTCGTGATTTATCTGTACCCATCACATCCAATAATATGTTTCTATTTTTTTTTTTTACATGATATGGCATTTAAAACAGCCACAGTGTTGGTTATAGACCAACAGACATTGATGTAAATCGTACAAAATCCATGTGGTTATATTTGTCTGGAACAGTTTTAATCGTTTCTGTAATACGTTCGCATTTTTAAAGTATTAACCAAACAATATCTCAGGAATAACATTTACTAAAAAATGAGAACTTATTTGTCTCAAAAGGGGGGGTTGAGCATGTCAAATATCCGCCCAAAACTTGGATCTAACTAGAATTTCAATGCCTGTGAGTGATACTTTTTTAGAAACTGTTGACATTAATCTTCCCAATGATCAAATGAAAAACGGGTGACTCTCGTCCCATTTTTTCGTTACATAAAATTACAAAGTTCGTTCCAAAAAAAGTTGGGAAACAATATTACAATAAGAGCCGGACAATTCATTTTTTTGGATATGTAAATACGACTGACATACATAAAACAGCCTATATTACATTCATAACATAATCTTGATGTTCATATAAACCCAATATGAAGACTTATTTAATCCTCAGCTATCTAAAAATGAATGTTATTGCCCACTAGCTCTCATATATGAAAAATTCACAGGGGGCAAAATGCAAAACTACACACCTAACTGTGGAGTGCTACCGTAAGTTTTCGTATATTTTTTGTGTTCTACTAGCTGTTACAATTAAGATAATATGTTTTGAAAATTGGTTCAGTAATAAAGATTTTATGAAGGCCAGTTGATGCTAAAACGTAACAAAAGGTGATTTAAAAAAATATGAAGGACCATAGTGAAAAACCTCAAGTCTGTCTAATTTTTGGGGTAAATTTCTGAAACTTTTCCCTTTTTCCTGTTTAAAATCATAAAATTACCTCACAAGAGGAAGTAATTGTACAATTTTTAGGTATTTGAAAGCACTCATAGGCCAATTTTGCTATAAATAGCATACCAAACCTAGGTTTAGAAGGTCTCTAGCAGGGAATAAATTTCTGACAGAACTGGCATCATTTAATTTAATTAATGCCAAATCAAAGTATAAAATCCTGCTAAAAATGTTAACTTGACTTATTCGCATTCAAAAAGCGATACATTCTAAGGATATCATATAATGTGATCTATTTGGTTAAAGACGAGACTAATGGAGTACAATTTTAAGACAGCAACATGTCTAAGTGTATCCATGGCAACATACTGCAATCATTTACAACAAAATATTGCAACGGGGGTTGAACATGTCACATATCCCCCCAAAATGTAGATCCAACTAGAATTTCAATGCTTGTGAGTGATACTTTCAGAAATTGTTGACATTTATCTTCATTATGATCAAATGAAAAAATTGGTATCTCTCTTCATTTTTTATGTAAAATTTGATCACAAAGTTCGTGCGAAAATCGATTGGAAAATAACATTACTGGAACAATAATTGCCGTACCAATGTAAGATATGGATATGGAAATACGGATTGTCATATGTTTATATAAACCCAATATGAAGAATATTTGAATCCTCAGCTATCCAAAAATTAATTTTGTTGCACACTAGCTCTCATATTTGAAAAATTCACAGACATTTCGAAGTCGCTCGGCGAATTAATAAAAATGCATCTCAATAATGCAAAACGTAATAAACTATGATAAAAAAAAACTCTTAACACAGAAACCGGGAATAGAAAGTATGAAGAAAGGAAACAAATAATACAATAAATGCATTTTTCTAAAAGTTTTACAATGATTCTTATCTGTATGTCTTGAGCTGAAATTTATGATAAAAAGAACATAACAAGTCATTTTTCATATCAGTAAAAGTGAAATGATATTGACTGATGCAACTGTTCAGCTACAGTACTGTGATTCGGGTTCTAAGACTAAGACATCACGAAAAGATATAATACGTTTAGAGCACGAAAAAAATAGTAACCAATTCCACGAAACTTTTTCAGTGATATGTGCGCAAAAACGTCATAGCTAACGAAACGTCATACAATGAAAACTTCAAAATTGACAATCGTAAACGAGTTTTAGTTTTGTAGGTCATTTGTTTTCAAAACGACATCTGAAACTTCTAAACATTATATATACCATTAAGTCATCTTTAAGTCGTTGTTTTTAGATGTATATTATCTGATAAATTCATAACTGTTTAGACTGATTTGCTTGCTATCTGTTCAAAACTGTACAGTAGGTTTTCCTCGGTTTTTCGACCATGTAGTATGTCTTGATCTGTATAGGCTATAAACTTTGATTGTTACCCCAACTTCCAAGACATAAATTCATTTATAAACATAATGTATCTGACAAATTGCTACAACTTGATGCAAGTTACGTACATTTTTTTAAATGTTCTTGTTACTTTTTATAAAAGGAGTAGGGCAAGTAAGACCCGTTTTTGGCCCCAAAATATAGCAGTTTTACAAAATGTTTAAAATGTGAACTGTAAGTTATTTATTTGAAAGAAGAATGCCACTGCTTAATAAATGTGGGCGGTTTTTTGACAATACAATGCCCACATATCGGGTACTAGCATCATTAAGTCATGGTAAATTACTGAAATCTTCACAATATTAGCATTTTAGTTAATTTAAGAAGGTTTCCGCATTTGTATTCATTCTTAATATTGAAATGTAAGTTGTATTTGATGATTATACACAACAAGATTTGAGGATGAACACGGATGCGGCCATTTCAATTTTTGACAAATAACATCTGAAAAGTGACATTTATGGTATATTTGATCGATTTTGTATATTTAAACTTGAATCGGAGCGTTTTTAATGACGTATCAGTTACAACCTTTCACATAAACTAATTGAATCAACTAAAAAAGACACTTAAGTGTTTAAAAAAGTGTTCAAATCGTCAGATGAACCTGACATTTTAGGCAAAAATCGGCCCTTACCGGACCTGTGCGACGCTTTTTTTCTAAAATCGGCACAGTCTATGAAATGTGTTAACAAGTGGAAAATGATCTATGATAGATATCATTTTGGAAGACACTATTTTTATTTTGGTGTGGGTCTTATAATATACAAAATTATGTCATATTCCTTACTTGGTACATACATTTCCTTTTGCAGAAACTGTCATGGTAAAAAGACAATGCATATCGGGAAACGCATGGAATTTAACCAGCTGCATTGCAACATATCACATATTCATAGATGTTGCAGACTTTAAACAGACACAAAACATTAAGCTGCTTGAAAACGTTAATGATATTAAACTCATGCACATTCCAGCGGCCAATCCATATCAAGGTATATTGAAGGGACACACCCTTCAATAGAATGCAAAGAAAGTCAATATAAAAATGCATTACTAGAAGGATACTGTTGCACAGTATTGTCATTTTTCTACTAAATTATATCTCATTCTTAACTTTTTCAATGGGAAATATAAACGTAGCAAAACTAATGTCGTGGCTATAACACTCAACTGACACAATTTAAATTGTCCAACCTATTAACATACTTTACTTCCCTAATATTCACTAAAATGAGTATGAAATATTTACTAATGTCAATTTATTACCTTAGTACTATTCTGTGTCTTTTAACCATCTGTGAGGGCTAAATTAGATATCAGCTGTCTAGATTTACAATATATGGGTCAATGTCAGAAACTTATCTGTATGATGCTTAGAAACTGGGGAAAGGGCGAGGTCCTACCGAGCCTTTATCCAGTTTTGCGCCGAGTACAACAGAGTTTATATTTTTATGATATTGACATAATATGGTTTTTATACTGCAACTCAAATTAGTAAAATGATAGCATTTTAAAACGTAACACAAATGTCAAACTTATTTTCATTAATTATTGGACCTTTTTGATTATGGGGAAAGTGTGCCATGATAAAATTGACATTATACAAACTATAGTTGGGTTACTGTGTTTAGGGAAAAAAGACAACTAGCTGCAGTATTAAAATAATTTGTATTAACTTTCATTTTTAAAAAATCCACCGTGGCCAAAATGCGAAACCAAACTTCTAACTGTGTATGTTACCTCAAGCAGATTCACTGACCAATCTTTCGGTTACCCGTGTGACGGCCGTGAACTGGCATATAAATTATGTGGTGATGTTAAACATGCCTTTTTTAAATCAACCAACCCTCCTGGTTTATGATTTGTAATTGCTCCTTTGATATTTAATTTGTTTCAAACAATTAGAGGGCTATCATATGAATCAGATATATTATGAATAAAGATTGCAATGAGGAAGTTCTACATTGATTTTTTAATTGGCAGGTTCACAATAAAAAATGTTTGATCAAGCAGATTGTGGATTTTAAATTGCTTATATCTATTTATATACTGAATGTCGTGTTGTATAGTAAGGAGAATTGAAGCATTTTGTTTTCACTTATTTTATTCATTTAAGTGCTGATATTGATTAAAGTACTTGCAACGGTGTAAAATAATTTTATTTAGTAGGTAAATATAGTGCGCGTGTTTTGTCTGGGAGGAAATGTGGTTTGTAAACATTATATATATATGTTTCAATTTCATAAAATAGCTGTTCAACAAAACTTTACATCCTCAAAAAAAGTGTCTCCTGTAAAATTAATATAAAGCATAATTTCTTTATAACTCTTCAGGTAATTTTTGAGTGAATATTTAGGAATAAATAAACTCATCATAGATACCAGTATTAAATATTTATATTAACGCCAGACGCGCGTTTCGTACTGCCCGCGTCACACTGTCCCGATTTTTACGCCGATGACAACACGATTATGGAAATTTTCAAAATCAGGACTGATCGTATCCAGATCGGGCTATTCGTAGTGCGATCTTTAACCATCGTAGAACCATCGGCCACTTTTTTTAGCCTTCGGAGACAACTTCGGGAAGGGTTCAAAATGTTTTAACATGTTAAAAAATTCCCGAAGGTGCGTCCGATGTTGATGGTTCGTATTGAGTTCGTATCACCATCCTCATCATCGTGATGTCACCGGGAATGCATCTTTGAACATCGTATTGCATTCGTGTTTCCATCGTTTCCATCGGGCAGTTTTGACATTACGATGTCTACACGAATGAATCACGAAGCAACCCGAAGGTCTTACGATGGCAACACGACTTCGTGAAGACCTCGTAATCCCGTCGTGTTGCCATCGAAAAAAAGTACGAAGGCGACAAGATGGTACTACGACGGCAATAAATCCAGCTAAATGTATTTCATTTTTGCGCTAAAATACATTGAAAGTGCCATGCGCTATATGCACTGGTCAGTCTAATACGACAGTTAAGAAAGACGTTCACAAAACATGGAGCTTATATCATATGATTCTAAGAAAGGCGACAGCGTTGTTTCTATTAAATCAAATGGAACAAGAAGAGCAGATATTTACAGGCTCAGGATTTACTTTTACAAGTAAAATATTATTTTTTTGTCAATTTTTCATATCAAGTAACATAATGAAAATCATAAACGCGCCTCGTAAACTGCAGGTACACGTATATGATGAAACCAACTTTTTCTTCATTATTCTGATTTTTTTATGTATTGTCTGAGTTGTTGTCACACGAATGTTTACTCCATAACCATTTTGTTTTCTATATGTCATATTTTGCCGCATTTGTTGCTTTCCCCACATCTTTCCTTTTGTCTATATCATTATGATATTCTTCTTGAAAGAGCTCTTTTTGAATAAAAGGGATCAACGAACCCATTACCTTACCTTAAAGATAGATCAGTAAACATGGGCATAACTATGAGTGATTATTCAGACTAGTGCACACATTTTATAGTTTAAACAAGGCAATGCCGAGCGTGGAATTCCCTCGTATGTAACATATTGGGGACAAATATGGACACTATATTTGTATATGACATCGTATGGCCATCGCGCCATCATCGTAACCCATCGTGTAACCTTCGTATTCCATCGTGTAGCCTTCGTGATCCATCGTGTAGGCTTCGGCTTATATATGAAGCTTTGATACCCGTCTTCGGTTAACCTTCGTATGTCCATCTTTTGCTATCGTATATAATTTCGGCACCATCATATAGACTTCGTTATTCATCGTACTTGCTTCAATCACTTTTTGGTATTTTAACGAGATCGGGACCAAGTTCGTACGAACTTACAATTTTTGCATTCGGGTGTTCATCGTATATAAAAATCGGGACAGTGTGACGCGGGCATACACAAAAGACTTATCAGTGACGCTCGAATCAAAAAAATTTCAGAAGGCCAAATAAAGTACGAAGTTAAAGAGTATTGAGGCCCAAAATTCCTAAAAAAAAAATAAAGGCAACAGTAGTATACCGCCTGTTCACAACTCATAAATCCATGGACAAAACACAAAATCGGGGTAACAAATTAAAAATGAACCGCATTAGATATAAGATGAGAACAACGACACAACATTAAAATGTAACACACACAGAAACGGACTGAGCATTAGACAAAATCCAATGAGAATAACAAATATAACATTTAAACCAAATACATGAATTTGGGATAGATAAGTACCGTGACACGTCTTATAGTCACGCGATTACACACTCAAAAATAAGAGAAAGCAAACGACAAAACGGAAACACAACGTTAAAATGTTACACTCACAGAAACGAACTATAATATAACAATGGCCATATTCCTGACTTGGAACAGGACATTTTTAATGGAAAAAATGGTGGGTTGAACCTGGTTTTGTGGCATACCAAACCTCCCTCTTTTATGGCCATGTGAAATATAACATTAAAATGACAACACAGCATTACAGGACTACAATATAAATAAATAGGAGAATATAATTGACAAAGAAACACACGAATAATAGCTAACAAAAGAAAACAAGTTTAAAATTTTGATACGCCAGAAGTGCATTTTTTCCACACAAGACTTACTAGTGACGCCAAGATACAAAAATTTGAAAGCCGAAACAAGTACAAAGTTGAACAGCATCGAGAACCAAAAGTTTAAAATGTTGTGCTAAAAACGGCCAGGGTTTTCTGTTAGGTACCAGAACTAAAAGTTTTGTCAAATACAGCTAAGGTAATCTCATATGTGCCTACGAATACATTTAAACCCTTCCATCTGTATTTATTAAAACATTGATAAAGGTGTCTGGTGTCTTCTTTCAAACGATGGCAGAATGTTGTAAAATGAGCATATTTCTGTATATATATTATTCAAATCATATTTCTTTATCTATGTTTTTCAAATTTAAGAACTGTTATTTTTGTTATTTTCGCATTAATAATATTAGTTAGTACTCACATCACGAGCAGCCATGTTTTCATTGTAAAAATTTCACGTCACTTAACAACGGAAGACTGTCTAACATATTTTGTCGTAATGAATACTGCCTATATTTTATTATTCACTGTTTGGAAAGTGCGACTCGATCCTCAAATAATTTTATCTAATTTGGCTCACAGTTACATTAAATTGGTTTCTTATTAGAATGCTAAATATAAAACTTGAGTATTGATTAGTTAAATCGCATTTTTTCCATTTAACATTGATTACATTTTGAAGTGATCAAATTTTACACAGTCTTGTGATTTAACGTCGGTAACACACATGACATAAAAAAAAATCCGCTTTTTCGAACACGATACCTTTCAATTCAAAACACTCTTTCAAATGCACATCATTGGAAACTAGCGGGAAACTATACAACATAGTCTAATTTTTACACGAAGATTATAGAACGAAAAATAACAACATATGGATAAAAATGAGACTGTAGACATTTCTATATAGTATGTTATTTTAATACCTTTTAATTACAAAAGGAAAGTAATTATTTCTTTTTCTTGTGCTGGGATATTCTACATTATTATCTGGAATGGGTTGATTTCACATATTATTAATAAACCGGTTTTACACGGATCGTGTAAATAGTATATTGTAAAATTCAAGAAAATGTCATCGTAAATAGCTGTAAGCAAGTAACACATTTAAAAAAGATATAAGACACATCATGATGGGAATAAAAACTTTTTGATCATATTTTCATACGAATCATAGTCATAGTCAGATTCAATAATCTGAAAATATTGAGCACATTATTTTGTCAATAGCAAAACACCGTAGTGAATGAGTGAAGATATAACGATCAGAAGATGTGGTATGGATTACCAATGTTACAAATATACACCTACATGTATGTTCAAATGCAGCTGATGTATAGTATGTTCACAGAGATAAGTGGCTGTGATGAATTAAAATATATACATTGTTAAACATATCAAATTAAACTGAAAACGGGTTTAAAACAAGTAAGAAAATGCATGATAACTGTACTAGCATTAATTTTCCAATTAGAGACACAAACCTTGCCAGTGCATGATACGGACGGACGCCGAAGAGGGCGTTCTAAAATACATCTTTTGACAGGTAACGAAATCTACTTAATATATTTGGAGATCCGCTTTTTTCGGCACTCTTAAATGTGTACCTAAAAAACTCATAAATGTACACAATATAGTCATAGGAATTAGTAATGTGGAAACTGAAATTTCCCCGGAAAGAGACAGTGGTAGATATTTTTGAAAATCTTAATGGACAATCTGCAGTAAGTGAAATTTTCCGACGCAGATCTACTGTTTATGCGTGTCAGCAAGAACACAACATGTTACAAAATAAACAAAATAGACTGTTTTCACAAGAAAGAAAAATAGAAATGATGTTAGTTATACCTTTACAGAACTATCAACAGGTATGTCATCCAAGTTATAGCATTCGAATTAGTAAATCTTCAACCGTGTAGATTTGTTGAACCTGGTTTGATATAAACCCTAGATTGTACCTATACAGATGGTATAAATAGGCAAATATTGTTGGTTGCGATCATGAGCAGTGAACTGAAAAACTCCCTAATTAGAAAAGAATTTTACATGAGTGATAACATATCAGCTAATGTTTGCTGGGGCACCGACAATAATATTTTCTTCCAATCAAAGAAAAGGTAACGAACAACACCTACAATGTTAGCATGGTTAAGAATCATCAATATCAAAAGTTAGAATTCCAAACTATTATATAATTACCGACTGCGTCGACAAAAAGCAAAGCATGTTACAAGAAAAAACATTTTTTCGATTCACGTATTACATTCTTTTTAAAAATAAATTAGACTTTAGGAGATCATATTTCAAGATTGTATAATCTATGTAAAGTTAGAGGTATACGATTGGTAAACTGTTTCATAGGTAAGATATGACTTTCAAAAGTATTGTTAAAAAATTAATGAGTGTTCCGCTTCAGAAATATTTGGTTAAAAGGGTACGTAAATCATACTATTGTTTAAGACCATTTGTTCAAAAATTAACACACACGTACTTTCTTATTATGAAACCATTTGGATAAATATTTTCCTATACAGGAAGTCATTGACTATTGCTATCCTACATCTTTAACAACCGGAGGAATGTCTATAAGCCATTCAAAATGTATGTTTATATTTACTCAAGATTTATTTTTTTTACATTTTTTGTATATATCTTCTTATATTTACTTAGTTCCACTTTATTTAAGAATTGAATGCTTCTTTTTGTAAATTTATTGGGTGGTAAAAGCGTTGACCGAAGTACATTTTGGATGAAGCGCGGAAGCGCTTCTTTCTAAAAATGTACGCACGTCAACGCTTTTAAAACCCTATAAAGTTTCAAAAAGAAGTATTCAATACTTATAATTACATTTTTTAGCTAAAATCATGAAAACACGATTTTTATCCAGTTTTATTTAATTCACCTGTGCACTTTTTTGTGGGACCTCGTGTCATCATGCATGATAAATGTTATTGTCTGATGCAATTGTTTACGGAATAACATGTTAGCCAATCAGAATAACGTATTATAATGAAACTTACATCTAATGTAATTATGTATTCAACATAATCATGTTGATTTTGTTCTATTATATAATAGTTCGTCAATAATCAAATGTCCTATAGAAATCTGAAATATAGATACATTTGAAGAAGTTGGATACAGTAATATTTAAAGAAGAAAATCATTAGTACTCTCATGGCAGTCAACTATCATTGTTTTACATGTGTCGTGTGAATTCACACATCAATTATCAATGTATCAAGAAAAAAATATTATAACATTGCCTGCACTGAATTACTAAGATTTCCCATTGAAATAAAAACCGTTAATTTCACATGTGGATCATAAACTATAAAAATCTAAAAAAAAAAAACAACGTTCTAAACCTTTCCCTCCCTAAATGATCCCCATTCGTTACAGTTGACCGTTTTTTTGCGACACGTGACACAAGCAGGATATTGTCAAGTAACCCTTTTCCAGATGGTACTACATGTTTATGTCGATCAGGTTGATTTAATTTTTTTCTTAACAACTATCATTTATAGCTTGAAACTCGGTTAATGATATAAATATGTATACTAGTCAACAAAAGAAACGATACAAGACTTTTTTTCAAATAAAAAATAAAGTGTTCCGTTCATTGGACCATTATTGAAGGAAGCTATACTTAATCGTTATGGAAATATAAATCCGTTAATTTTTTTAATTTTTTTTTGCTTTTGTGACGTTTTTTCTCGAATTTTTTTTATTTTTACAAAATTTACATAAAACGACAATTTTAAAAACAGAAGTTCCAACTAATGATGCCAACCCCTCATTTAAAGATAAAGACAGTTTTTGCCATCAATTTGTTTTAAAAAATCATACAGTTTCTTCGTTTATTTGTGAAGCAAAGTTTGGCTCCACGAGAAATCGTTAAAATGTATACATTATCAACTGATTTACCATAGAGAGTATGTGTAAAGCGATATTCAAAAAGCGATAACATCCTTTAAACTAATCCGAAAGGTTTCAAATTTACTGTGTGTTGTTTTCATATCTAAAGCATTGATTTGAGACGAAAATTAAAATTTATTTTTTTTGCATTTTTTGAGATTTCAAAAAACACTTTTTTTTTCCTCAAAAAAATTGAAAAAACAATATTTCAACCCATTAGTTACAACATGAACATCACTTGAATAGCATATTGAATATTTTTAAACAAATTTGAAATTTTATTCAGTACTTAGAAAATTATGTGTCGATTTTTTATTCAACTTTCCGCAAAACTAATTTGCACCCTATGATCGTTTACACGGAATTAAGATACTTTCCGACAAGTTTTGATTTTCATTATCACATCTGCATACATTGCAAATGAAAGCTTTTTAAAATAGTGTATCTCATTTTGTTTTATATTTAATGCTTTTTGATAAATTTTATTTCAAAGTCGTGTATCGTTTCCTTTGTTGACTAGTATATATAAACAAGTCTAAACAGAAATCAACGTTCAAACCTTTGTCTTGGTAAAGGGTTGTGAATATAGCACAAACAACATTTTCCAAATGACGACACAGTATATTTTACCGAATTTGACTAGCAGGTCAAAAAACAAATGTTATTGTATAGCAGTATACTATTTCCTACAGAAAGTAACCAAATGTTAGCGTGCAATAAATTCTAATATTGCACTTGTGCAAGAAATCTTCAAAATTCATGATGTCATCAATGACAAAATCTTTGTTTAAACCAACTTTTACATCCAAATATTATATTTCTATACAATAAAAGGGTCATTGCATGAATATTGGGGACTATTGTCCCTCGTAGAATATATATTACACGTGCAAGCTCGTGCAATATAATATTCTACTCGAGACAATACTCCCTCACATTCATGCATTAACACCATATTCTTGAACCCTGCTAACTGCATAGACTCATCGACAATAAAAATATCACAGATGTAACAAAATGGATCTTTATAATTAATTCTATAGCAAACTGAAAACATTTAAATAACGGAAAAGACGTTATATTGCAAACAAAAGTTGCAAAAATTGTACACCGTATCCGGATTTCGACAATTAACTTCTCTTCAGTTATGTTTGGAATCGAAACAGTATATTGAAAGCTTTATAATTTACCTCAATTTAAGATAGATTCTAGAACTGCTAAGAGTCGAAATAGGATGAACGGATCATATAAACCCGAAGTCAAATAGATACAAGCACAAACGAAAAAATATTAACAAGTATAAATTAAAAACAACGTTAAACCCTATTATTGCGTTGATTAAAATCCCAATTTTTATTTGTGTGAATGCATTACAAATATCTTGGTAGAGGGTTCCTATTAATCACAATCAACCTTTAACAAATAATATTTTAACAAAATGCATTTGACTGGTCGCAAGCTCGACCAATATAAAATTCTTCTCGGAACAATATTCCCCAATATTCATGAAATAACACTATACTATTGAATCCTGCTGACTGCATACACTCTTGAATTTGTTAGCGACGAAATAGGATAAATGGAGATATAAACCCCATTTACAAAATGTAAACAAGTCGAAATTGAAATTAACGTTCAAAGTATATTTTATCAAAACGCATTTGACTAGCAGGTCGAACAACAGATATTATTATATCCTGCTGACTGAAATTGGCGATTGCCAAATAAAATGATCACAGATGTAACAAAATTTATCTTGTAAAATTCAATATCAATATGGTATATCGCAAAAAAAAAGATAGTAAACCATATTTGGATTTCGACTAGAAAAGTCTCTTCAGTAATGTCAGGAATCTGATTAGTATTTGGAAGGCTTTATAATGTCGCTTAATTTAAGATACTCTTAAATTTTAAAGAGTTTTAAAAAATAGGATGAACGGATTCTATGTAATTAGTACAAACATCAGTCCAATAATGTTAGATCGCAAATAAAAGAAAGTGTTGTTCTTCCCAACACAGTATATGATAGATATAAAGCATGAAAATGGAATTCTTACAGATCAGCCCAATTATCTATCGTATAGGATCTGCCAAATAAATGCAGGATTCAGTCACAGAAACAATTATAGTATAAGTACAAACAAAAAATTCTGTATATATTTTTTCTTAACATCAGACCAACATTTTTTTTTGTTCTTCCCTTATCGGGATTCGAACGTATTCTACTGAGATATCGTGAGAAAAAAAGTCTAAAAATTTCACCTGTGCAGTGTTAAAATTCGATTTTTATGTCAACTTTTATTTTAAACCTCAATGGGATTCAAACTCACACCTTCAATTTATACACTACATCTTTAATTAATTACTAGTAGCCTAATGTCCAGCGCTCTAGACCACAAGACCACAATGACATCCGCTATATTAAAAGTATCCGTTATCTTGTCAGTTTCAATCTAGCGTTGTAACACAGTACATGATATATAAGAAATGAAGATGGAATTATTACAGATCAGCTGAACTATCTATTGTAAATGATTCTTCAGTTTAGTGTCAGATGCTGGCACAGAAATATTATATTATAAGTACGTCTGATCCAGGGACGAATCTCCAACAGATTTTATCCATCAGTGATGGTGATACAGGTTGAAAATACATTAGTCGAAAAAAACAATCGTAGCACCGAATCGCCTTACACTATGCCCGACGTGCGCTAAAAGGGTTTAACATCACAAACAAATAATAAAATCATGAACAAATGTTTAATATTTCGGGAAACTAATAATCGTCATCAGTAAGATGTCAAATGAATCTTGACATGTGGTAGTCAAACTGATATAATAAATCCTAATATCTATACTGTGTACAAATTATCAATACTCAATACGATGGTAGTTTTTCAATATTTGTTTGTTGGAGGAGGAATGAACTCCTTAAAACTCACTGGTGGTAAGCGGATGGTCGTAACTCAAAGTTACGACCATCCAAAAATGGGAGACAACTTTAGAGATATGTTTTTCTTTTCCGATTTTCGTGCAGTAAAAGGTTCATTTGAGCCAAATAGTTTGTCCCAACTATGTATTGGCTTCCGAAGCTACACAAAAACACCCTACAAATATAGATTTATTTCGTTTTCAAGCAATTGTTCCACTTCTTAATTGTCTATTCTTCTTACCAGCACACTTGGTACAATTAAAAACCTGATAATAAATTATTCAAATAAGACCTTGGAGTTTCAAGAACTCGTTGGAAGTATTTGATAAATTGCATGCTTACGTTGGTGATTTTCAATCTGCTCAAAGTTTTGATTTTTCTACTCTGTATACCATATTAACTCACATTCTCATTAAGAAAAAATTCACACACATAATTAAATCGGCATTTGAAAAGTCAGAATGTGAATATATATATTCAAACTCTTTTAGGTCATTTTTTGTTAGCAATAAACAAACAAACTATGTCAATAGGACATGCTTTGATACTATATATGCCCTTGCATTTTTACTAGATAAAATTTTTGTTCGCTTTTTGGATTCCGTATATCGTCAGGTTATCGGAATTCCAATGGGGTCTAACTGTGCACCTCTTTTTGCGGACCTGTTTTTGTATTGTTATGGTTTACAATGTATGACAAAAATAAGCAAAGACCAATCGAAACAACATCTGACACACAAACTTAATAATACTTTTAGATATTTGGATGATATTTTGGCTCGGAATAATGACGACTTCAGTATGTATTTTAAAGAAATTTATCCTGTTGAACTTACTTTAAATAAAGCTAATGCTAACAATGACCACTGCCCTTTCCTCGATCTTAATATCTATATCACTAACGGAAAGCTGAATACTAAAATGTATGATAAAAGAGATGATTTTTCATTTCCTATCGTTAATTATCCATTTTTTGATAGTTACGTTCCCTTTTGTTTATTTTTTTCGGTTACATCTTCTGACTTCAGACTCGGACTTTTCTTGAACTGAATTTCAATGTGCGTATTGTTATGCGTTTACTTTTCTACATTGGCTAGAGGTATAGGAGGAGGTTTGAGATCTCATAAACATGTTTAATCCCGCCGCGTGTTTGCGCCTGTCCCAAGTCAGGAGCCTTTAGTCTTTGTTAGTTTGTATTATTATTAATTTTAGTTTCTTATGTACAATTTGGAATTAAGTAGAGCGTTCATAGTATACTGAACTATTATATATATATATTTTCACTTTTTTGGTCTTTTGAAAAATGTTGTTTGTGCTGTTTTTAGACCCGTCTACAACGAAATTTGTTTGACATGCACACGTATTCAAATTGCGGTTTTTATCCAACGCAATCATAGGTTTGAACGTAGTTTTCAATTTAGACTCGTTTATATTTTTTGTTTGGGCATGTATCATATTTTCCCTCCGGTTTATGATCCCTTCATCCTATATTGACTCTTAAAATTCAAGAGTTGATCTAAAATTGAGGGTACTTTTTCTAAAAATGAGGGTACTTTTTATATGGCCTTCCAAATACCGTTTCGATCCCTTACATCACTGAAGAGACATTTATTGTCGAAATCCGGATCTGGTGTACTAAAGAAATATTGACACCGAATGTTTGTGGCACAACATCATGGCCACAAGTTAAAAAATATTTTTCTGTTAAGTATTAAATGTATATTCAGGTCCATTTTGTTACATCTTGTGATCAATTTTATTTGGCAATCGCCAATAACAGTCAGCAGGGTTAAAGAACATCAGTTGTTCGACCTGTTAGTCAAATGCGTTTTGTTTAAATATACTTTTTCACTTTTTTGGTCTTTTGGAAAATGTTGTTTGTGCTGTTTTTAGACCCTTCTACAACGAAATTTGTTTGACATGCACACGTATAAAAATTGCGGTTATTATCCAACGCAATCATAGGTTTGAACGTAGTTTTCAATTGAGACTCGTTTATATATATATATAAGTACGTCTGAGAGCCCAGGTGGTCGTGTGGTCTAGCGGGACGGCTGCAGTGCAGGCGATTTGGTGTCACGATATCACAGTAGCATGGGTTCGAATCCCGGCGAGGGAAGAACCAAAAATTTGCGAAAGCAAATTTACAGATCTAACATTGTTGGGTTGATGTTTAAACGAGTTGTATATATATATATATATATATATATATAACTCGTCTAAACATCAACCCAACAGTGATCTTCATGCCTTATATATCATGTACTGTAGTACGCCGCTAGATTAAAACTGACGTGGAAAGGTAACATATGGCCACCGAAAGCTCTTTTTTGAGAGCCCAGGTGGTCATCTGGTCTAGCGGGACGGCTGCAGTGCAGGCGATTTGGTGTCACGATATCACAGTAGCATGGGTTCGAATCCCGGCGAGGGAAGAACCAAAAATTTGCGAAAGCAAATTTACAGATCTAACATTGTTGGGTTGATGTTTAGACGAGTTGTATATACATTATGTACACAGCCATGTATCACCATCATTGATGGCGATCCGATGGATACATCTGTTGTAGGGCTGTCACTGACTCAGACGTACTTATGAATATAATTATTTTCTGTGACTGTATCTTACATTAATTTGTAGGATCCTTTACTATAGATAATTTTAGCTGATCTGTAACAATAACATCTTCATGCCTTATATATCATGTACTGTAGTACGCCGCTAGATTAAAACTGACGTGGAAAGGTAACATATGGCCACCGAAAGCTCTTTTTTGAGAGCCCAGGTGGTCATGTGGTCTAGCGGGACGGCTGCAGTGCAGGCGATTTGGTGTCACGATATCACAGTAGCATGGGTTCGAATCCCGGCGAGGGAAGAACCAAAAATTTGCGAAAGCAAATTTACAGATCTAACATTGTTGGGTTGATGTTTAGACGAGTTGTATATACATTATGTACACAGCCATGTATCACCATCATTGATGGCGATCCGATGGATACATCTGTTGTAGGGTTGTCACTGACTCAGACGTACTTATGAATATAATTATTTTCTGTGACTGTATCTTACATTAATTTGTAGGATCCTTTACTATAGATAATTTTAGCTGATCTGTAACAATAACATCTTCATGCCTTATATATCATGTACTGTAGTACGCCGCTAGATTAAAACTGACGTGGAAAGGTAACATATGGCCACCGAAAGCTCTTTTTTGAGAGCCCAGGTGGTCGTGTGGTCTAGCGGGACGGCTGCAGTGCAGGCGATTTGGTGTCACGATATCACAGTAGCATGGGTTCGAATCCCGGCGAGGGAAGAACCAAAAATTTGCGAAAGCAAATTTACAGATCTAACATTGTTGGGTTGATGTTTAGACGAGTTGTATATATATATATATATATAGATTACTAATAAATCCAACATTTCCGGTATGAATAGTTTTAATTCACTAGTACTTTCATGTTTAAATAACAATCTTCAGGTGAAACTATACATGATTAACGTAAGTATAGAACGTCATAGTTGTCGTTGAGTATACAAAGGGAGATAAATCGTATTACACTTAGTCTATATATATATGGAAGTATGGAACGTCATGATTACACAATAGAAAATGCATAGTTTGCATTCAATCATGATTTAAATTTTAAAATAAAATGTTTTTCCTTGACTTCTCGTGTAATGTCACAACCCATATTCATTTTATAAAATGGGAATATTTAAAAAAAAAATCCCCCGCCACATTCGTCTAAATGTTTGCTAAGAGAGATTTTTCTGTATTGTGGCTGCCGTATCTGTTGTCTATGAATGCGCACTCTTTCTGTTACACTTTTCCCTGTTTGACCGATATAAATTTCCTAGCAACCATTACATTTAATGCAATAAATTAAATTCTCGGATTTACAGGTAATGTTTCGTTGGTAAAGAGTGATAGACCATTAGGTATGTCCATTCCCTTGCCGACATGGATATACGGACATGCTCCACAACGACTATTTTGACACACTGAATGTTCTTTTTTGGTCGAATCGTGCTCGGGTCAATAGTCGTTTGAGGTTTTGTGGTTGCCGTTTACTTTGTAGAAGTGTTTCTGAATTAATTAAACGGCTCATCTTTTCATCCTGACCAAGAATAGCTAAATTTGCTTTTGCAACGGGAATAATTTTAAAGTTCCAGGGATTATGTGTAATAATGAACGGTATTTTATCGTTGTTATTACTCTGCTTCTCGCGAGTGGAGCGTTGTTGGTTGATTGGGATCTGTTTTGCCATTTGAATTCCCCTTTCTATTAATGTCTCTGGATAGTTTTGCTTGATCAAAAATGATTGTAGTTCCTCTAGACGGTCTTCTCTCAAATGTTCATCCTCGACTACTGTGCATATTTTTCTTGCTAAACAATAGGGGATATTCCTTTTGGTATGAGACGGGTGGCACGAATTAAAATCTAAATACTGATGAGTATCAGTTTCTTTATAAAAAATATCAGTTTTAATTTCGGTGCCATCTTTAATAACAAGAATGTCTAGACACGGCAATTGTTTGAAATGTTCATCCTTCGTGAATTTTATGGAGGTATGAAGGTTATTTAGTATGTTCGAAAATAGTTGGAGTTCTTCGTCGGATTTGGTCCAGATAATGAAGCAATCATCAAGGTATCTTTTCCATGATAATTCAAATTCTCCTGCAAATTCAACTCCAAAATTATTTTCAACTTCTTGATACAGTCTTTGTTCAAGGAAGCCTATGACTAATGTTGCATAGGTTGGTGCAAATTTTGTTCTCATTGCTGTCCCCCGATGTTGCAAATAGTTCTTGCCATTTAAATAGAAAGAATTGTTTTCCAGAATAAGTTTAGTAGAATCGAGTATAAAGTCAACAGTGAATCGATTTGGTATTGCATCTCGATGTTTTGCAACCCAATATTGTATTGCCTCTATTCCTAAATCGTGTGGAATGTTCGTATATAGGCTTGTGACATCGAAGCTTACTAAACGAGCGTGAACCGGTGCTATTTTTGGCAGGTGTGAGAGAAAATCTATATCGTCTCTTATATAGCTCGGTACATATTTACATAATGGTTTCAAAATTATGTCTAAAAAGTTGCTTAGTCTGTGAGTGGGACACGCTGGACCTGCAATGATGGGTCTAATGTTTAGATCCGTTGGTTTTGCACTTTTGTGTATTCGTTTTTCTGAGAATTAATGGCCGATTGGATCTCCTTTGATTTATGGATTAGGGAAGACCATAAAAGTTACTTGTTTTCCTTTCGAACTTTCATACTTCTTTTTCGTAGTTGCCGTTGTGTATTTGTTCAGTACGGTATTCATTCTTCTCTTGACTAGATGATCTATATATATACTAAAAAATGATTAGTTTTTACGTAATTTTGCCGGTTGTTTTGAACGCTATTCATATTGATACGGGGTCGATTCACTGATGTATTTCGTGGACGGCGATTTTGTTGGTAGTTTACTCTACCAGACTATGGATTCGCTGTTCGACGTTTTTGAGACGAAGCATTGCGTACTACCTCTGCATATGATTTACGTTCTCCTTTTGTCGACAGTGACCGACTTTGCCTTCTTGAAGTGTTTGTCGGAGTATTTTTTCTGGCTGTAGAATTTGAGCCTCTGCAATTGGTTATCTTCTTTTGTCCACTTGGTTGTCTTCTGATATTTTGACCAGTTTGAAGTTTTGATCGTTGTTGCCGTTTCTTGTATTTTGTCGGTTTACCACGATTATATTCAATAGACTGCTCTTTACCGTAATTTATATATATATACTAGACACACCCGTGATATCGCGGGTCCGTGACTAAATTAAAGTATATAACTATGCGCAAGCCTTATTTTAGTGTTAGTATTGTCATTTGATAAAGTCATGGCGATTATAAGATACACAGTTTTCTCTGCTTTCAAATCTTTCTGTTTGAACCCGTCGAACTGGAACTTATCAATTATTGGTAATTTTAATTATTTGGAAAACAAAAGGTCCTGGAATGGAGTATTTTTTAATCAACAGCATTGTCCTATATTAGTTATAAATAAAGTTGAATTCTTTGATTCGCTGTTTTACGTCATGTCCGTTAACAAATTGAAAACTGTACCTATGGCGCCTTATTTTAAGTCCAGATTTTTAGTATTCGTACTGTTATCTTAGAAAGTCTTACTGATTAAAATACTACAATAAGTAACAATTTGACAATTAAGTAATGTCAACCCTGTGATTATGAACCGTGTCACTGTGATACTATATAGCATATTAATCCTGAATACACCGTTCGGTGGTGTGCCTGTCAGATGCGGAACGTACAGATAAGGTAATCGGTAACAGGTGAATATACTATTGGTATCGGTATCGTAATCGGACTCGACCCGGAACTTCTTAGTTATTGGCAATATTAATTACGTGGAAAACGAAAGGGCCTGGAGTGGTGTAATTTTCAATCTACACCTTTGTACTATATTAGTTATATATAAAGTTGAATTCTTTGATTCGTCGTTTTCACGTGATGACGGCTGACAAATTGGACCTCGTAATTTTAGTATTATAGATATATGTTTATGGGCCAGTTGGCGGACGCCTCTGGGTGCGGGAATTTATACCTGCATTGAAGACCTGTTGGTAACCTTCTGCTGTTGTCTGTTCTATGGTCGGGTTGTTGTCTGTTTGACACATTCCCCATTTCCATTCTTAATTTTATTATCTTTTCAATAGCTGCATAATCTAAAGTAGGAAACAAACCTATAGAATACTTTTATTTCATGTAATGTCCAATTTGTTAAAAAAAATATTATTAAAACCATTTATTTTGTAATTAAAAATGATTTGACACATTTCGTGATTTTTTTATTCCTTACTAAGAATGATCATAACCAGAGCTGTGTTTCCTGTTTTAAAATTAAATCTCGACTTTTGAGAAATTTACATTGTAAATGAATATAATAGCTTACAACTGTATGCCTTTTGGTTAATTCTATACATTATATTCTAAGTAACAATGCCTGTTAGTTTCTTTTTGTATTGTTTCGTTTGATTCATTCCTATTTTCTTCCGTTTCGCCCTTTACAGGTACCTTTCTCTTCACCCCTTTCAGTTGTAATTGTTTGGTGAAATCATTACTTCACAATTATATATTATATAACTAATTCATAAAATAAAAGACACGTTTATAACTCTTGAGTTGCCTTATTCGGTCCAAACATTTAAAACAATTTGGAATTTTAAATCAAACTTTAATCAAAATTCCCCAAAAAATAATTTTTGAAAACTTTTTAGAATTTTGAATTGATAATTATATGTGTTACACGGATTGAAATTGCTTTATTGTACATTGTATAAAACTTCACAAATAAACCATATAATAAAAGACACATTGAAAACTCTTAACTGCCTTATTCGGTCTTATATAATAAAGAGTTACGACCATCACAAAACGTTACGACCATTCTCAACAATTTTGTTTTTTAGTTACGACCATCATGCTTAAATTTTTGAATGACTTTTTAAGGAGGCTCGTGGGTACAAACAAAAATCAGCAAAAATTTAAACATTTTTTTTTCATAACAAATTTTATTCATTACTCTATTAGTTGTAACATTATGCTAAGGTTCAAAAATCAACCCAAAAAATCAAGGCGTTTTAGCCCCAAATGATTTTTAAAATTTTTATATCATTGAAAAAGCTCCAAATTATCTCCCTTTGGTGAAAAAAATGACATTTGTTTGCATTAAAATTGAAATATCTTTTAAAACTCATCGGTGACCTATATTTTTTTATTATTTTTTTCAAATAAGCTGCACTTAAACTAAACAATTGTAAAATTAAAGCATTTTCTTATATTAGGTTCTTTTTTTATTTCGATTTTAACTTTTTTTCTCCTATTAGTTCAACAGAAATAAAGTACCTAAACAAAAACGCATGCTTTTTTCGATGGCTTATTGTGAGCTTAAATGAACGGTGACCCCATATTTTTTATTTATTTTTCAATTAGGTATAGGATAAAGTTTATTAGAGAAAAATAAAGCGAAATCCTATATTAAAAAAAAAAAAAGATTTATACCCAGGAGCCCCCTTAAAGAAAATTGGAATATTTATATGCATCATATTTTGTTTAAATAAATATCAACGCACTGGTGATTAGTATGTATGAGACAAGCGGTTTGGGTCAAGTAAACCTGTTACTGCACACAAATCTGAAAAGAAAAACGTATCCCTAGTGTTGTCTCCCATTTTCGGATGGTTGCAACTTTTACGCAACGACCATCCGCTTACCACAGTGAAATTATAAGAATCCAGTACAGAGCCTGAGTAACTGGAAACATGTGAGGCTAGAAAATTTAGTGATCGTAGAAAAATGAGTGACTCATTTAATGTTTTTTTCATTTATGCCAGCAGGGGAAAATGTCAATAGCTTTCTTCTCCAAAATCTTTCCCTAGCAAACCTGTCGGACCTTGACCAAAACTCGTTGTGGTCTATGAAAGTGATAGTAAGGTTTTTTAGAACAGCTGGGTTTTGCAAATTACATTGCAAAATATATAGTGTATGCCGACCCAGTGGAGTGGCAATGTTTGAGTATTCAGTATTTGATAGCAAGTCAGACATCGTCTGTTATCACACAACTTGTACCATCCTGCAATTGAACAGCTTTTATAAGAGGAGACATCAACTCTCATAAATAAGTCTTAAAGATCTAGACTAATCCCTTATCTTTTCCCCATTTCTTATATCCTTGTTTGATAAAAATATCACGAAGCTCCTGTAGCCGTTTTGTGACAGGCTCCTTAGAGGAGCAAATCCGCTTTACTCTGGGAGCTCGACTGTACTAAATATATTTTGTACTGTGCTTGGGGTGACAGCATTTGGGAGAAATATACTAATGTTTATCTTTTTATGTATAGTAGAGGTCTGTTGATATGACAACGTCCTTTATAGATGCAGTTGTGTCTTAAAACGATATTTAAGGAAATTTCATTGGTTAAAATAGTTGACTGGTGGGCGTTGTTTGCATGTCTGATCAAATTATTGAGTTTTTGTTGGAATTCAATCCAACACCATCAATAAAATGGAACTAAAACAGAGGTTCGATTCAAGATTTATAAATGATTTGTTTCTCAGCTTGATTATATTGGTGTTAGATTAATAATCTTGTTTAGTAGCATCTATATACGGTCATGCCCCGCCCCAAAATTATATTGGGCATATTCGCGTCATCGTAAGTAAGGAAAATGCATCACGACAGATGCATGTTGAACATATCCGGATATGAATATAACAGTATGACGTAGAACCCTGCCAATTCCAGGAGTCAACCCGAATGCACTCCTACAACCTCGAGAACACTATATGGATTATTCAATTAAAAAAAATGAAATTCAAGACTTCAAAAACTCAAATATTTTTTTTTAATTTTCTAAAAATCTAAAACTCCAATTTTATTTATTTTTGAAATCAAAATTCAACAAAATATAAAATAAAGAAAATTAAGGGTAGGCCCTTTATCACAAATATTTTACCCTGAGCGATAGCGAGGGCTTAAATATCGGCATAAAGGGACAACCCGTGGTAAAATCACGATACGTTCAAGACCCATGAATGATTTTGATTCTAATAGGACAAATATGGCATTTGTTTTGGATCGAAGGGGCGTAGCTTTCGTTGAGGCAACCGAGGCAACTACTCGGTAAAAAAAATTATATTTTCCTTCACTGTATTTTCTTTTTAAATGATTATTGCAGCAAACTGGCTACTAAACAATACAAGTGTATTTTATTTACTTGAAGAAGTGAAAAAAAATATACACATATAAGTAAATAAATAATGTTTGAATAATCTCCCCTTAATTTTCTGAAAAATTTACTTGTACAAGTAAATTTTTCTTACAATCCCACAAAAATCCTCAAGTTTTGAGATGTAAATTCATGCCTTTAATGATTTTCCCCAGGTTTGCTCAAATTTTTTCATTAAAGTTCAATGTTTCATCTCATTAATTCATCAAAGAAACTAATTGAGCAAAGATCTTGTATATTTGCGCAAGGCAATCAAAAATTGCTCCTTTGGGGCTTGTAAATGAGCAGTGTTAAGAAGATAACAGACAAATGGGACTTTCATTGTCCATGAAATTACACCTGAATGATTAGTAAAGACATCTGCAAAGGGTACACAATTTAAAATTCTATTAGAGCAAAGAAATCTTCAGAATTCGAGAAAAGAAGAAAGGATGATTTTTTTACCTATACAAGTAAATAGAATTCACTTGTATAAGTATCCAACAAATTTACTTATATGAGTATATTTTTTTTTACTCCTTCAAGTAAATAAAATACACTTGTATAAGTAGTACCCCTGACTGTCAGTACTTGACTGAATCAGAGGAGTAAACTATCTACATATTTGTAAATATAATAGATATGTCTGCTTGATTACAATCTAATTTAAAACCGATCTCTCATCGCTCCTGTTTCTGATATGTCGCGTGGGAGATCTAACGAAACCGGCTTTGAGGTCACATGTGAGTGAACTAAAAGTCATGAATTTATAAAGATATGCAAATGAGTTGACGACCTATTAATAAGCCAATCAAAAAAGTTTATGAATTATTATGACTGACGATTTCGTCGTAAATAAAATGAGTTACATCCCTTTGCCTTACGTTAAACTTCCAAGATCGTGGAAGACTCAATTTCATTGGTCGAAAAAGACACACCTACGAGGTCACTCACATGTGACCTCAAAGCGGGTTTCGTTAGATCTCCCACGCGACATATCAGAAACAGGAGCGATGAGAGATCGGTTTTTAATTAGATTGGCTTGATTATTGAGGCATTCAAAATAAAGATAGTTGAAAAACCTCTGAAAAAGTTATAATTTCATCATTTCTTGGTTTTGTTACTATGACAACTGAAATATATAATGTATTATCATTATGCTTCATCAAACTTAAATCATTAATTGAGGAAAAGGTAACAAAGACTTTTTTACCTAATCCATTTACTTGCATATAAAAAAGAAGATGTGGTATGATTGCCAATGAGACAACTATCCACAAAAGACCAAAATGAAACAAACATTAACAATTATAGGTCACCGTACGGCCTTCAACAATGAGCAAAGCACATACCGCATATAGTCAGCTATAAAAGGCCCCGATAAGACAATGTAAAACAATTCAAGCCAGAAAACTAACAGACTGTTATCTATGAATCGATAATTTAAAAAAAATAATATTTGGTGATTTTTGCTTACTTCTGAGTAATTTATTTTGCTCATATAAGACCACAGTAATGCTATATAAGCTGCATTATAATGTATAATAATATTTGTTTACATTTACATAGAAGCCATGTGTTGTTGCTCTTAAATCATGATATTTGATCTGTTATTGTCTGTTAGGTTGTAACTCTTGCACATCAGAACAATGCAAAAACTTGAATTTTCCAACTTCATGTCCTGTTGCCTTGGTAACCGTTGTTCATAGAAACCAAAAAATTGTTCTCATTTGATTGCCTTGTGAAACTGTATTAATCTGTGTTAGTTTAACAAAGGATATGACAACTTATGTCACACTTTGATCACCAATGATGAAAGATATACAAAACACTGCTGTTGATCACTGTTTCGTTAGGGGTCACAAAAACGTTTTTCCGGCAAAAAATAGTCTGGTGACCCATATTTTTTTTTCTATCTTTTTTAAGCTCATTGTTATGACCATCTTATGTCAAATTTAAAAAAAATATTCATTGGACCATTTTTTTGGAAATTTAAGAAAAATAGAAATTTTTAACAAAATCTGTGGTTTTTTTTGTGGTGCAGTGTTGATGAAATTGGAGCCGAAATCAAATAAAATGAATAAAACTGCCATTATTTGTGTTTTATTTTAATTTTAAATAATAATTTTGTAATAAATGAAGAACAAACCTTTCAAAATACTTTTAAAGGCTTGAAAAAAATCCAGAGTTTATACATAAGGTATGTATGTATGCATACACGTGATATACCAACTTTGGCGACCGTTACCATGGAAACGAGCCTGGTGACATACTATTTTTAACTCAAATTTTCATAGAGGCCATTGCATAGTATATGTATGCAAATTTTAAGAAAAATTCAATGGTGAAAAAAAATTTGCTATATCTGTAGGGATTCACCTTAAGTCCCTGATCGATAGCGAGGGGTAAAATATCGGCATAAAGGTATAACCTGTGGTAAAATCACGATAATTATATTCATATATTGTGATTTTGCGAAGTGGTTGGCCCCTGATGACAAATATTTTACCCTGCGCGATAGCAAGGGGTAA